>JADLZL010004342.1:0-101040 GCA_015844335.1 Chrysopogon serrulatus
ATAAGCATTCATGATTAGAAAACCTAATAAGTATGACTAAAATGAGTTTACAATTTTAGGGTTTGTTTGAGCTCTCTTATATCACATGTGTATGTGTTTACCATTCAAATTCCATTCACATGTTTACTTTTGTTTATAAAAGCAACCAATTAAAATCAACCTTGATGTTTGCAAGTGTTTGGCTAACCCCTGACTTACACATCAAACATGTTTTATAAGTCAAATGAGGTGCAAGGAAGAATTAAATTTGAATTTGCAATTCAAATCCCAAACCCTAGCTCGAGTGGCTAAGTGCGGGAAATTAAATTTCATTTTCAATTTTGATGAGCTAACCATAATAAATTTTCTAAATAAATGCTAACCATTGGCACTATTTCAAAGTATGAACTTTGTACTTTGAAAATATGCCATTGGTTGGGTTTGAAAAAGTAACACAACATCATTAATTAATTGCCCAAAGATTCAACTTGAAAATCCTTTTCAAAAGCTGAAATTCAAAAGCCTTTTGCCCTTTTTCTCAATTTCATCTCAAAATATTCAAAATTTGGGAAAACTTCAAAAATACAGATTGTACATCTCTTTGAACTCTATAAGTTTGGTGTATAAAGTTTTCAAGTTTTTGAATAAAATTTAAACTAATTTCAAAAGTTCTTTAAATTGGGAATTGTCCCCTTTTGATTTTTAAACTCCAATTCAAAAACTATTTAGTTTCATGAAAAAATTTCTAAATTAAAGTTGTATGTCTTGAGAAATGAAACAACTTTTATTTTTGGATATTTTCATCTTTTATTCAAAATTTAAAAGTAATATTGAATTCCCAAAGGTTAGGGTTTTACTCTCTTTTCAAATTTGAAATTCAAATTCAAAAACTAATTGGAATCTGACAAAACTTCTTTAATGAAAGTTGTAGAGCACAAAATTTTGAGCAATCTGTATTTTGGGAGATTTTTGTGTACAGTTCAATTTTTGAAAGTAATTTGAAAAAAAAAAAAAGAAAAGGTGTCCACTGTGCTACGATGGTGAACAGGGGGGAAGTGCCACCTCGCCCGGCGCCCATGCCGGCCGGTGATCCGCCGTCGCCGTGGCCGTTCTTGCTTGGCGTTCTGGCTTTCGCGCGTTGCCAACCAACTCACCGCCGTCGCGAAACCACCCGACCACCTGTTCGTCACCCCCTTGCTCTATAAAAGCCCACGGCCGCCGTCGTCGGCGGCTTTCTTCTTCCACCGCCGCCACCGCACACCGTCTCCATCGCCGACAAAATTCACGCTTGCCACTCCTTTGCCATCGCCGATCGTTCGCACTCACCTCCGCCACTCCCTGCTTTTCTTGAGCCGGTCGGAGCGCCGTGAAATCGCCCGGAATCACCGTTGCACCATCATCTTCCTTCTTTCCGGCCGAGCAATGGCGTAAGCCTTCACCATGGCGAGCTTCCGCAGGCGTCTCAAGCTCTGCCGATTATCGCCCTAGCTTCGCCTCGACTCACTGATCAGGGTCAGCTCTTCCTTTTCCGCAGCCGAAGCTTCCACGCGCCGGAACGCCGACGTGTTTTCGGTTTCCGCAGTCGTAGCCGCCTTCCCGCCGCCAACCAAGCTCCGCCTTCTTCCGAGCCCATCTCTGCCTTGTTTTAGAATCACGGTGAGCACCTGAGACTTGTAGAGGTATTGGTTCCGTCTATCTCGTCGTGTGTTAGCCGGAACAGCGGCATGCCATGGGCGCCACCGTGCCGCCGTCCGCCTCGACCGCCGCCACACTTGCTCCGGTGAGGCGCAGTAGCCATATAGTATCTCATTGAGGTCGGAGTGATGAGAGGGAGCTGTTGGGGTAGTCGGTTTCATCGGAGAAATCATCGTCGGCGAAAACGCCGTCGGCCGCCCGCCGTTGTCCTTTGTCTTTGGCGCAAGGAGGAAGGAGAAGCCGGCAGGCGTGGCCGGCTTTGTCGGCGAGAGAGAGGAGAGGCGTGTCTTGTGGCGCAGCGTTGGCGGGCCGGGCAGGGCGTGCGGGCCGCTGGGCTGCACAGTAAGCCCGGTGGAGAGAGGGGAATGCTTTTTCTTTTTCCTTTTGAATTTCTAAAGCTGATTTTTATCTTTTTTTTGTTATAATTTTATTTGGGCAGATAAAAATGCAATAAAAATATGTATGTGTTCCTTATAGTATGCTCTACCAAGAAAAAATACTAATTCTGGTTTTCCAATAAAATTTAGTTATGCTATAAATTGCTCTTTTAATTAATAAATGCCACTTCCATAATTTTTAGTAATTAAAATATAAGTCCAAAAATCATAAAATTTGTTTTGTGCGCTAATTAGATGATAATGATCTTAATTATGAAGTTTGATTAGGTTTTGACTAATTTTTGTATTATGCTTAATTAGTACCTTAATTAATTAATGTTTAATTAATTAATCCCTTGATTAATTAGGGTTTAATTAATCTCGAATTAGCAAGTTGATTAGTGGCTTTCAACAACTGTAAAAATAGTTAATAAATTAGTAATTAACTTTATTCACTATTAGAGTTGCTTGATTTTGGAATTGAGTGATGACCCTAGGTCATTAACCCTAATAACCTTCGGCATTTTATGTTGATTGCGTACCGTTAGTCTGTCGTCGTCAACGCTAGCTATACTTTCGTAGTGCAACATTACTGTGAAGGAAAGTTGTACTCAAGATGGACTAGTTGTCGTTGCATCATTATCGCATGTCTTTATTACTGCATTGTAATCATGCATTTCAATCGTGTAGTTGTGCCATCCGAGGAGGGAGTTGATCCAACTCCTATCTCTGAAGAAGATGTTCAGTGCGAGGAGGTTGGTCCTGATGTCGGCAGTGCCATCACCGAACCTCACTTCGTCGAGCCCCAAGGCAAGCCCCGGATGCATTTAAACATTTCCTTGTATTTCGAAAAGCTTTATATTTTATGTTTCTGATATGATGCATTAGGTGTTAGGAGTTGTGTGATATCCTACTTTGATGTATTTACCGTACCTTGATATATTACCCTGGATACCTATTTTGATTTATAAAATGCTTAGCATGCTTAGTCCTGCAAATAGCATAGGCTTTATAAAGGAAAGGTTTTCCAAATTTGAGAACTGTATCCTCTGAAGAAAAGTTATGAAAACCTGATGTTGCTTGTTGTTTATCCTTGTTTCGACGGGGTCAAGGATACACCACAAGAGTATGATGATGAATAAATCGAGACCGGGTGGAGTGACTTGCACCAGGATGGGCTAGTGCCCTGGTGTAGTGTCGTCCACTTGTGAGTTGGTTAAGCACCGTTCGTTGCCTTGGCCCTTGGATCATGAGGTTATTGGATAGTACTAGTCGCATGCTAATGGCGGTAAGCTCCCTTGTACCATCCGTGACGAGAACGGACACCGGAACGGGAAGTAGCGTGTACCCACACTACGAGCGCACCGTCGACGTACAGACGGCGTAGGGAGATGGTGTACTGTACTCTCGTGAGTAGGACCCGTTCTGGCAGGGAGAAATACAAGCGTGAGTTGACGTATGTAAGATGTTCGGTCCTGCATACATCGTGTGGCTAGGAAGCCCCAGTTGTGAGACTGGAAAGTTTTGAATTCGTTATATCTTTGATAAGTGATTGTTACAGTAAGGACTGGCTTAGTCTCTTTTCGCAAAAGGTGTGCTACGGCCCTTGTTGTATGACGGTTATCGAGGAAGGATCTGAGGAGGAATAGATTGTGTGGCTCTTGGGCAGGGCACTTTCGTTGTATGGTTTTTAATAAAGTTAAGTAATGATACTTCCACTGTTTTGTAATAATGATACTCGGGTTTGTATAAGTTTTACAAAAGGTTTGTAAATTAAGTTATTGTAAGTCTTCCGCTACTCTGGTATTTTATATGAAAGAAATTTGTTGTATCTTGTGATGTCTCTGTAAGTATCGATCCTGGAGGAATCGTGGTTTATCGGGGTTTAACCCAACAGAACATTCTAGGTTAAATAGTGTACAAGCATAGCCGACAGAGGTCTTATGGACAATGTCAGGTGCTTGTGGGCCATATGATTTAGAAAGTTCTGCCACAGGGGGTATCAGAGCGGTACTTACAAAGACACTTACAGTATTACTTTGCAAAACCTTCAAAATGTTTTAGATTCAAAAGTTAAAAGTGGTTCGGTCCAAATTGCTTCTGCTCCGTCTTAGTTCTTCCTAGTAGCCTTTTTAGATGCTATTTAAAAGAGTCTTAAGCGGAGTATCATGTTGTTTTCTTTTTGCCCTATATTACTAAAAGTATGCTTATGTTAGTTTAAAAAAGTTTTTACTTGATCCGTAGGTTCGATCATGCATCATGTTTAATTCACATGTTTAAAATTATATCTCCGTTTAAAAAGTGGTTGGGCTAAGTAAAATCAATCCTATTCTTGCTGACTCTAAGGCCCTTAATCTTATAGAATCTATCTCTACTTTCTTCAGGATGGCCCGTACTAAGCAGACTGCTCGCAAGATGACCGGTTCTAAGGGTGTGCCACGTCACCAGTTGGCACCGCGCCGCAATGATGCTGAAGCCGGACCGAGCGAGCCGAAGCCTGAAAAGAAGCTATCCAAGAAACAGAAGATAGCCCAGTTGTCTGCAGAGTTGGCAGCCGTCACCAAGGATCACTTGATGGCAACCGTCGAAAACGACAAGCTGAAGTCCGAGCTAGCGGATCAGCAAAGGCAAGAGCAGCAGGACCTTCGGTCCATCCACGAGCTCCAGCAGACCATTACTCACCTTCAGCATGAGCTGAAGGGTGCAATGAACCAAAGGAACGATGGGTACGACTACATCGAGGAGTTGCAGGCACAGGTGGATGACCTCGAAGCATACACTGCCGCCCTACACGAGGAGGTCCACCATCAGCACAACCTCCACGATCCCCTGTACCCGAAGCTTGGGTAGCCGCGGACGACTTGGGTTCCGTGGAGTCACGAGGAGGTGTACCCGTCACCGACCGGGGGAGTCCGAGGCGGGACGAGGACCGCGAGTCGGTCGCGCAGCAATGTGTCGGATGCCCGAGTTCCATGAGATGGATGTGTAATATAGTTATCCTTATGTGCTAAGTAGTCAACCTGGGTATGTCCGGCCTATGAGCGGACCTGTAATATGAATAAGTGAACCCATGTGTGACTAATTTGTACTAATGTTTTAAAGTTCAATAAATCCGCTTGTGAATAAATATGATCTTGTCTATAATGGACGCCCGGCCATTCTCGCTGGTTCTTCACAAGAGGGAGGTGAGGTCCCGCAGGCACCACCAAAGCACCACGTCTTTATTTGAAGTAGTGGTAGCCTTAGTAAATGCCACCACCGAGAATTCTGCCTGTTACGGAAAATGGGCCAAAGACAATCACTGAAACACCTCATGTGTTTAGCATGCATTAGGCTAGTAATTAATTAACTTTAATCTTCATTAAGCATGGCATAAGCATCATCGGGCATTTTAATCCTAAATGCATCATCATTTCATGTGTTTGCATTTTTGGTTGGTAATTAATTGCTTGATTGAGTGTTAGTTAATTAATTAGCTTGCAAATGACTTGATCAAGGTTGGATCCACTTGCCCAGCATTTGAAATGATTTAACAAATTTTATTGCAAAAGTTTTGGTGGAATTTGGAGCAAAAGAAAATAAGTTGGAAAATTTCCTTTTTTTTAAGCCTAAATTAAAAATGAATTTGTAGTTCAAAATTTATTTGGAATTTTGACCTGAGCCTTAAATAAAAGTTGTTCATCTCAATTTTCTCTACAACTTTTATTTTGGACACTTGGTCTGAAACTGCTTTTAAAATTGTCAAAAGATGCATTTGAATTTAGGTTTTAAATTTAAAAAAAAAAAAAAAAATGATCACCGCGAGCCGGCAGGCCGCTTTCGGCCCGACCCGCTGCCCGTTCGCCGCCCGCAGGGTCGTGGCCTGCCCGTGCCGCGTCCGGCGCGCCGGGCGACTGGCGTCGAAGCCGCCCTTCGCCTCGCCGCGCTCGGCGCCGCGCCGGCGTGGGCGGTGAAGCCTAGCGAGCGGGGCCCCACCGCGGCCGCTTCACCCCCCCCCGGAAGTGGAACGCTCGGCATTCCATTTCGCACGCTTCGCCTCTGCCTCGCTCGCTCTCCGCTCCACCTCGCGCAGCAGCAGCAAAGCCGCCGCGGCTTCGCCATTACCGCCCGCTGCGAGCTCACCGCCGTTCTGCCGTCGTCGAACCCGCGCACGGCACCCCGACACGCGCACCGCTCCGCCTTCACCCGCTCCACCTCAGCACTGGCACCAATGTCGCCCGCTGGTAAGCCGTGAGCGGCTGTCGCCGCCGCCGCGCCATGGCCGGGCTCGGCAAGCTCGGCACCGCCAGCGTTCCGTCTTCCCCTCCCTCCCTTTCTCTCTCTGGCGTGCACCGTAGACGCCACGCCCGTCCCGACGGCCAGCGCACTCAATCGGGGCAATGCGCGCTACCCACCGCCGCGCCGGGAGCTCACCGGAGTTCTCCCGCCGCCGTGCCGCCATGCACGCGGTCAGAGCGCTCCGGCACCCAATCCGCCACCCTAACCCTAGGGCTAGCCTTGCCATGCACCCGCACACACGCGATGCGCTCCTCATCGGAGCTCACCGTTGCCGAAGACGGCCGCTGCGCCTCCACGCCGAGCCGCCGTGCCGCCGTCACCGCCGCCGCCCGTAGTTAGGGTTCACCGCCGCACACGCCGCCGGCGTCACGGGTGCGCCTGTCGCATTGAGCACGACGCGGTGCCCTCGGTTGGCCGGGAGCTCACCGCCGGCGAGATCTCGCCGCCGGTGCACTGTCCCCTCGGCCGGCCGGGCGGTGGGGCCGTGGACCGCGGGGTCCCGCCTGGCAGTGGCTCACGGTCCACTGGACCGAGTCCACGCAGCCCGGGGCTCGGCCCTTTTCTTTTATTTCTTTCCGGAAAATGTGTTTAAATGCTTTTTTATTCATAGGCTGGTGCAAATGGAGTCCAAAATTGATGATTCTTGTTTTGTTGGATTCCTGGTGAATAGATCTATCTAGGAAAAATATGAGATACAATTTTTGAGATACTTTTCTGTATAGATTTATTTAATTGCTTTTAAATGCTAAAATCTGAGTAAATGCATAATAAATAGTATATAGCTCAGAAAAATATGGTTCTTGTTTTGTTAGACTTGTTGTGTGATTTAGTTTCTGGGAAAAATAGGTATCATGCAGTTCCTATATAAAAATATTGGAATATGATTTAAATTCAATTCTGGGCTGATTCTTAAATGATTTTTAATAAATTAATTATAAGAAGTTATGACCTGGTAATTTTTTATGACTGCCTTGTGCGAAGAAGTTCTAGTTAAAAATATGAAATATGTTGTTTGACACTTTTCACAGTACAAAGTTATTAAATGTGCAATTCTGTCCTGTGGCTTTATCTTTTTGTGTAGGCTGTTGTGCTTGATGAAATGTGATGAAAATTTTATCATGGCCTTGTTATGGCATGATGTAGCTCCTATAATTTTTATATATTTTTCTGGACTGTCTAGATAGAGGTCACAGTTCAAGCCTATTGTTTCACATGAAATGATAAGGCTTTGATTTAATTGCTTTAGTAGGTTCTATGATTACTTCTTGTGCACTTTTAGTTATGTTTTGCTTGCTGGTCTTGTTATGCAGCACTATAACTGAAGTGTGATGTGTATCCATGATTAGTGTACTTCTCCTTTATGCATGTGTTGTGAGTATGTGTGTGTACTTATACACACCTCCCTTCTTTATATACTTCTATAAGTGTTTAGAGAAGAGGAATGCACATACTCAGTAAATGAGTTAAGTTGTTAGTAGAGAGGAGATATGCATCTACTCTATCAAATGATCTGTTAATCATCTTCATTCATGAGCATCATACGTGTGTGCATTCACTATACTTAAGAGTGTGCATCGCATCATACAGGTTCGCAGGAGGACCCCCAACTTTCGGAGATCGAGGAGAACCCTCAGGAGGAGTTCCAGCAGGAGGTCCCGGCAGGAGGAGACGAGGAAGACCTACTTGAGTGCCCGAACCACTTCGCTAGTGACTTCGAACAAGGCAAGCACCGGAGCATCTACTTACCTATGCTTTCTAATAGTCTAATTATGCTTTATGATTGTTGCATTAAGTATAGGAGTTGTGTACAACCGTTGATGCATTATATCCTTGCTTTACCATTGAATTACCCACCTTGATATACCCTGCTAGTCTAGGGCGAGTATTATGCTTAGCTTGCTTAGACGGTAGAAGTCGGGTGATTTCCTGTCATCCGCGAGTATAGGTGGTTACTTATGATTTATGGAGGGCTTATGTTGATATCATCGGTTGATGGTTATGGTTGTGATTAATGGAGACCGGGCGGAGTCTTGTGGGGTGGTTGGACCACAGTGATTCCGTCTGTGTCGATTAAGGACCGTACCGTTGTTGTACCCCAAGTCATATTGAACGCATGCCTCACATTTAGCTGGCCGGATAAGCACTTCCGACCGCGAAGCCTAACACTATCCAGGCTAGCTCTCGACCCGTTCGCACCGTATTAGAGATGGATGGGGGACCATAGGGGCGCGAAGAGTAAGTCCGAGGTCCAGCATGGCTGGCTAAGGCAATCGGGCGGTCCCTGGGTACGGTGGTTCCGATCGAAACCGCGTTTCTTCCCGGATATGTGCCACGGTGACCTGTAGCTCACTTCGCGCGTGAGTGTGGTTTGTGTGAGGAATACCCCCTGAGCTCAGTAGTAATCGATTCGAATCGCCATCGTTCCTGGACAGTGAACACCTTGACTTGAGCTGCAGCATCGTAGTAATGATTATGGAATATGGTTAATGATGATGATGGGTTAAGCTAATGATTATGATTACGGTTACTACCTGCTTGCATAATCATGACTAATATACTATAATGATGCATAGTATAGGTGCTCACCTAGCATAAATAGGATGGTTAAGCTGAGCTACCACTTTAAATGTTATTACCGCCTTTATGCAAAAGAGTCAAGCTATCCCCAGATAAAGCCTGTCATACTCCTTGGAGTCTTTTATTTTGAGTCAGTCGGGTAAGTCTAGCTGAGTACCTTCTCGTACTTAGGGTTTTTCCCGCTTGTTGTTTGTGCAGACAGACATACCTTCTACGGGTACTGTGCTACCAGTCTTTTCCCATTGGACTAGAAGACCTTGGGCAAGGTTAATCTTAATATTCTCCCCAACTGCTTTTGATGGATAGACTCTGGATTGGCACTGTATTAATCTTTAAAAATACGTGAGTTGGGTTGAGCTTTCAAAACTACTTTGCTTTCGCTACTCGGATTTTAAGAACTTGGTTTGTAATAACTTTATTTCCGCACTCTGATGTTGTCAAACTATTTGTGAAATGTTGTAACGTGTGAATGGTGACGCTAAACTTGTACGATCTTGGTTGATGATGTTTGGTTTGAAATCCTTCGAGATTTTCGGACTACCGGGTTTATAATGGCTTAAGTGTGATGATTACTTGCTTAGCGAGTGATTTTTTTTCACTTATGCTTTTATAAATTGGTCGGTTCTATTACAATCACGATGCACCATATGAGAATCGTGGCCATCGTAATCACGACGAGATTACGTATGCAGACTTTACAGAGACTCGTCCGCCAGTTTTCAATAGGGCTGAGAAACCCTTAGAGGCTAATGATTGGCTTCGTGTCATAGATCAAAAGTTTGACTTGTTAGAGGGTTGCCTAGACCTTTCAAAACCTAAGTTTGCCGTCCAACAGTTGAGAGGCCCTGCATCTGCATGGTGGGCAAACTTTCTCGCACGTCAACCAGTCGGACAGCAAATTACTTGGGCCATATTCCAAGATGCATTCCGTCAGCATTTTATTCCTAACGGGGTGATGCAAGCAAAGCTAGAAGAATTTCTGGCACTAAAGCAGGGTGGTCGATCAGTGGTGCAGTATGTGAACATGTTTAGTCATCTATCCCAGTATGCCCCTGAACATGTGGATACCGATAGTAAGAAGAAGAAATGTTTTGTTAGGGGTTTGAAGAGTGATATTGAAACCCACCTTACTGTAAATCCAAATGCCACCTTCTATGAGGCAGTGGATATTGCAATATCCTATGAAAGATCCCTGCTAAAACAGAAGAATGAAGAAAGGCGTGCTTTTCCTAGACCGTCTGGCGGAATCCAAAAACGCCAGAAGGTTATCTTTCATCCCACTCAGCATAATCGCCAGCAGTTCCGCTATCCGCAGCCCCAGCAAAGCCATCAATCCTATCACTACCTACAACAACAGCAGCAAGCCCAAAGGCAACAGGTGTACACTCGTCCTGCTGCCGTAACCTATCCCCAACAGCCGAACACCCAGGGTGTTCGAAACACAACTCCACCCGCTCCCCAGATTTCTCCCACTGGTCTCGGTCCGTGTTTTAATTGTAACTGGTCTGGACACATTGCTCGAAACTGTCCTTATCCCAAAAGAAATATTTCCAACTTTCAACAAGGATCTGGCAGTCAGCAGCACCAGAGTCAGGGCAGGGGTAGTTCGCAGCATGCCCCGAGGGTGAATGTCGGAAGGAAAACTGGACGTGTGTATCAAGTCCAGATTGGGGATGTTCTTGAAGAAGAACCTGTTCTAATGGGTATATTCCCTGTTGCCAGTCACCCTGCAATTACATTATTTGATTCTGGTGCATCGCATACATTCATCAACCGTACTTTTGTTACAAAGCATGAAATCCCCATAAAAGAAATTAAAGATGAGTTTTTGGTGCAATCGCCGGGAGGGCGTATACACACACGGGAAATGGTATATCAGGTCCCTATATCTCTTGGTGGGTATCTCTATCCCACGGATCTGATAGTACTGAAGGATCAAAATATAGACGTGATCCTTGGAATGAATTGGTTACGCCATTATGGCGCTGTGATAGACGCACTGAATAGAACCATTAAGTTGTTCCTGCCTGATAACCAATCTCCTCTTCTTATCCAATTCCCAACTCCCAAGAGAGCAGTTGAGACAGTTAATGCAACCTCAGTGCAAGAAATCAAGGATATACCTGTGGTCTGTGAATTTCCAGATGTATTCCCTGAGGATTTGCCTGGGTTACCACCAGAGCGAGACGTTGAGTTTGTGATTGAGTTAAAGCCGGGTACTGCACCAGTATCCCGAAGAGCTTATAGGATGCCTCTAAAAGAGTTAGCAGAATTAAAAACTCAGCTGAAAGAATTGCTGGACAAAGGTTTTATCAGACCTAGTTCATCACCGTGGGGTTGTCCTGCTATCTTTGTGAAAAAGAAAGACCAGACTCTGAGAATGTGTGTGGACTATCGTCCACTAAATGAGGTGACCATCAAAAATAAATATCCTCTTCCTCGCATAGATCTTCTCTTTGACCAACTTGCGGGAGTTAAGGTGTTCTCCAAGATTGATCTTAGATCTGGTTATCACCAAATCCGAATCAGGCCTGAAGATATTCCTAAAACTGCCTTCACCACCAGATATGGCCTATATGAATACCTTGTTATGTCATTTGGGCTTACTGTTGGTATTTCTAATGTCATTACTAATTAACGAGATTAGAAACACATGGTATGAAATTAACTTGTCATTAACAACTAGCCACTTATCTCTCACCCACATCCCTAAGCACGAATTAGGTTGTCATCCCTAATTGTATATGCTAAGGATAAATATAGGTTTATATATATATATATATGTATCAATCAATATGACTAGGCAGAAATATCGATATAAACTAAGAACGGTTCTGCAAGCGGACAGATAATTATACCATTGTAGCATTTTACCTAGGGAGTTCTTTCGGGTTGTCGATTTATATTTATACCCTTTGGAAAGGTCTATGTAGGACTTATATCTATAACTTACACTATTAATGTCAACTTATACTATTAATATGAAAAGTAAACCATAACTAGAATCCTACTCATAACAGGGGATAAGTCACGTGATAAAAGATATATGATAGATAATGATCAGTCATCATAAATAGATAAACATCGAGCTCTTCTAGTCATAGTAACAGACTAGCCAATGTCTTGATATAGAATGATAAAGATTTTTATTTTATTTTTAGTATGCCGAAGGATATATATATATATATATATATATATATATATATATATATATATATATAGGCCACCACGGTGAGTACTCCTATAGGTTTTATACCATAAAGGTCTCACATGGGGCTTTAAGTTTTTAAGATGCATGAATGCAACTTAATGCATGTCTATTCATTTTTATCATTTCCTATGCAAAGCTAATGAAGAAGAGTGAACCTACTTAAGAGAAAATAAATCAATGTAGAAAAGTAAAAATGGATAACTTCCAATGTTACCTCACGGCGAGGGTTCAATGTTTTGAGTCTTCCGAACTGGACTCCCTCCTTGCAGTGATTCATTAATCAAGTACTTCGGTTTGCTCTTGAGGTGGTGCCTCCACTAGTGGCTCCTAATGGTGGTGCCACCTTCTTCCTTTCTTTTATAGGTGTCTCAAAGCCAATCTTATGTGTATCATTATTACTAGTTGAAAACTTTCACTTATAGAATTTAGAGGATTGTCTCCCCACACTTTGACTGAAGTGTGTTCTCGCTTATAAAGACAAGGTAGAGATCAAGTGCATAGGCTCTGCTGGTGGAAAAACACCAACAAAACCAGAAATTTATTCATCCTCTAACCTTGGACACAATAAGATTGATATTATTCATATTATTCATTCATAACATGGGTGAGAATACAGAAATATAAATATGGCATTTAAACTTGTGAGATAGAGTGAAGTTACTTAACCATTAGAAAGACTGTTCATCTTTGTAATATATCAAGAATAATAGGTGAAGTATTTCTAGCTTACTTGGTTAAGACTGAGATTAAAAAAGAATAGCGCTATGAACAAAGTTAGAGAACAAATCATATTGAGTTTAATCAGGTTAATCAATTTAAGTTGTAACTCTAACATAGTTGTATTTTTTCATTTATTGCATACCAAGATCAAGAGGAAATTAATGACCACTTATCTTAAGATGTTACCTCCATTATTAGAGCAATAGAGCATGATGAAGGGTAAATAAATTTCAATCGTCTTTTTCTTTCTTGTACCTTGGGTTATTCATTACCATCTTGTCTCGTATGTTGTACTTCTTTCTCACTCTTCAGACCTCTACTTCTCTCATTATTTCTTCTCTGCAAGGGGTTAGTAGACAACACATACCCGAAGAAATATACTATTTATTAAAGTATGGATAGTGTTTGCCAAAGAGTTAAAGATTAATCTGTAGCTTGTGTTTTCAATGATTCACCACTATTTTGAATTTTTTTTTTCATCAAGGTTAAAGCGAGGATATTATTTTGAAGCATACCTTTAACCTTGACTTGATTCTACTGAATAGTCTCCTAATATGATTTAAATATCTTTTTATGTAGGAGGGGTTAGTCTATATGTATAACTAAATTTTTATATAAGTGTAACACCCCATAAGAAAACACCATAAATTCTTTCCGGAGAATTACCACACACCAACACTAACAACAGTAGTACGCGGAAGCAACAATAAATATAATATATGATGATAAGAAAACTTTATCAATCACCAGACTAACATAATTTAATCCAACTAAACCATGATCCAATATGATAAATATCAAACGACCAACTAGTCCATCATTAGCAAAATATTATTATTATGGCACATGTCTCCTATGATATGTATGACTCATAAGTGATGTGCAGACATGTCGCTACTCCCATCCCCAAGCATCGTCTTCCAAGCTCATTCACCCGAGGGGAAAATAACGTGTGAGGTTTATGAAAAACCTCAGCAAGCAAACCGCTTTAATTGAGTTATTTAAACCACAGTTCAATTAAACATCAAATTTAAATAACATCACCATAGATATACCAATAGCTTCATAGAAATTTAAATATATTAAAAGTGCATATATGAATGATGCGGTGCAATGCAATGCAAATATGAATAATGCAATGCAAATGCATAACTTCTCTTCTACCCTTACATCCCAAGAAGAGGGAGTGAGGGCTACAACCACATTGCTCATCAACGTGCGTTGCTGTACCGGTACTTACCGCACCAATTTGGCTACAGTTTCTTCTAAATGCATACCAACGGAGAGAGTGCAAGTGCAAAGGTTGCAATGCAAGAACTTCAAGTACATCATAGTCCAACAATAGAACCACTAGATATAAATTCATATACTTCAAAGTGAAATAATTAACTTCAGATTTCAGATTATATTGATAGCGTGAGATACTCATAATTTAGTGGAGGCAATTCAAACAACAAAACTAAAGCACGTGGACCACAACGCCACGTTTACTTGCCTTCACTGAAGATCAAAGGTGAGAGCTAAGCACGATCCGAAGGTGCACCACCTGATTACAAGCAAATCTCAGTACAACCACCATCATACTAACAAGACAAATCACAAATTACACAACAAAACGTCCAAAACCCCCCGTTCAAGCATCTACCATATTGCTACAAACTATGACAGCAGCACTGTCCCTTCTCTTTTTCATAGACACTACTCGAAGCATTCAAAAATTCTCAAAATACACAAGATGGTAGAATACTCTATTACCTACAGGTTTGGTATTATACAATTTGGCAAAAGAATTTCCCAAGATAGCACAAAAATCCAATATAGCTAACTGAACTTTTCTGTCAGTCAAAACAGGACAGCAACATTATTAAATTGATAACTAAAGATTTACTTATCCAAAAAACATGATATAAGACAATATGGAAAGCTTATAAAATATCCTACAACTCTTATTTAGACCACAAGTTCTAATTCTTCTATTATCATGGAGAAAAACTGAATAGATCTAAAACTGTCCTGATTCTCGTCACTGAAAAACAGTCCAATGTAAACGATCATATCTCCTAAAATACTGAGGCTATGAGGGTGATATTTGTGCCAAAAGAAAGGTATTGAAATCCTCTAAAACTTTGTTCACAGTGTCAAAATTTATTAAGCCCACTAAGATGTCCGAAAACAGTGATAAACAAACACTGCTCAGTCTAAAGGTATTTCAGGACATGGATGAAAATTAATTTCGAGAATTTCGGGAATTACTCCAACTAAACACCATCTAATTCAATGATTCGATCTATAAAACTTAATCTAAGAAAGTGGATCATAATTTAGCACCTTACCTAGGTCAACCACAGCGAGCGCAACGACAAGATCCCGATGATTCACTCCTTCCTTCCTTCCCTTCTCCACCTCACGGTGATCTATGCCGCTACGGCCGTCTCATCGATCCGATCTATGGCAAACCATGATATGTCCATCAAGAACAGCGAGGGACGAAGAACAAGGGCAAAACAAGAGGAGGGGTTGATGGCTAATCAAGTTCAAAGAACGGCACTATGAAAGACGATGGCGGCGGCGGCGGCGAGGGCTTCTCCCTTCTCTCCCTTCTCCTTCTCCTTTCTCTCCCTTCTCCCTCTCCCTTCTTTTTTCTTTCTCTCGGTGGCTGAAAGGGGCGGCGGCGTGTTACGATGGCAGGGGAGTCGGGTACTGTAGCCAGCGGAGTCGGCATGAAGCGCAGCCTACAGTAGTCGCTGTTTTTTTTTTTTTTTTCCTAAACTTGTAATATGCCTAACTTTATGATACGAACTCGAAATAATTTGTATGAGTAGTTAAACTGAAAGGTTTCGACGAGCTCTACGCATTGGTGAACTCCATTACTCCATTAGATACCATATATAAAAAATTCTAAATCTATCATATATTCTAGGGTATTATAATAAGTATGCTTGATTTTCATAATGTTTAAGTAATATTCTAAAGTATACTTATAACAGAATAAGAAAGTTTACAAGACTAAAGGTATTTATTCATATAGAACCAAGAATATGTATGGTGAACCATAGGAGCATTTTATTTTATATATATTTTAGCAAGTTATGTTTGAGCATGGCATAGGGTAGAAATGACCAAGATAAATTGGCAACGTAGTATGAGATGTTGAGTGTAGTTACATGTTACATGAGGCTTGGACAAACGTACCTCATGTCTTTATCCTTCTAAGTAAGTGATCATGAACTTACTTGAAAGAGGAGGGTTATCCGTTTCATCCGTTGGTGAGAGCTTATGGTCTTGCCTTGAGCAAGGCCTTCCTTTTATCTTCGTCTTTTCACCATTTAATAAAACTATGGAAAATTACATGCTCTTCACTCATCAACCTTTTCCTGATTTCTTTGATTAATTTGCGGGTGATGAGCTGAAGTCTATTAGAGATGCAATAATGTTCACTTGAAAACTTCTTCTCTAATAGATTAAAGTTGTTCTTTGCTGCAAAATATTAATGGACACATACCCGAGGGAATAGCAAGATTGAAATATGGGTTTTGTTGTCCATACTTTTTTTTGTGATTTTCTTCTATGCTAATCAAGATGATATATAGTTTAAGATTATTTAGCATAAATTTTGTCTATCGTGTTTTATGTTGTTGTTGCAATCTAGCATGGCTCAAGACAAAGATAACTTGTAATAAAAGATAAATGAATAAATATTAATACTCATAACCTAGACTTTTTTTGTGCAAAGTTATCATCCGCCTTGATTCATCCCGGTTTGAACTTATCTCTTCATTTTCCTAGATTTAATTCAAAATTTTCCTGTAGGGGTTAGTCTCGACAAAATATCCAGTATCCACTACAACATACTATCGGCTCAAAAATCAACCTAGACACCACGTCTAATTTAATTTAGTAAGGCATTTTAATCTGAGCTCGGTTTAAAAGCCTTTTAAAAGTAAAACCACCACTCCTAAACTAAACACCATGCCTCATTTAAGAGATTTATGAAAGTATTTCAAAGCCTAAATATATATCATAGCAAATAAAGGTAGCATGAAAATATAGTAGAGATTTATTCAGATAGAGATAAAAAAACATGATCATGGTGAGTTTTTTTTTACGTGAGATGAATATATGAAATGAAACAAGTTGTGGCTGAGGAAATTTAAACTAAATAGTGTAGATTAAAGTAAACATGTAGTGGAATGCAAAAAATAACTACTCATAAATTTTGAAGTCCATGAGCAAGACTTTCTCACCTTTATTTGATCATACTTACCATGACTCACATGCTGAAATTTGTGAGTGATGCAACATTTTTGTTTCCATCACTTGAGATATGAATTAAAGTCCTGTGACGTCGACCTATTCCTCCAACATTGGATTTGTTATGTTTCTTCTTATTTTGTGGGGGTATGCGAGGAAGGTCGTAAACCGATCGTTCATTACCCCCGTATAAGATATTAAAGTAGACAAACAAGGGTAATCCCGCTTGAGCAGGGGTTAATGGTTATCTCAATCACATAATAGAGTATACGTCTATCAATGTTCCTTAATTGCCTAACTACCTTCTCCGGCAACGGCGCCAAAAATGCTTGTTGGTATTTCTAACGTCATTACTAATTAACGAGATTAGAAACACATGGTATGAAATTAACTTGCCATTAACAACTAGCCACTTATCTTTCACCCATATCCCTAAGCATGAACTAGGTTGTCATCCCTAATTATATATGCTAAGGATAAATATAGGTTTATATATATATGTATCAATCAATATGACTAGGCATAAATATCAATATAAACTAAGAACGGTTCGCAAGTTTTAGATAATTATACCATTGTAGCATTTTACCTAGGGAGTTCTTCCGGGTTGTCGATTTATATTTATACCCTTTGGAAAGGTCTATGTAGGACTTATATCTATAACTTACACTATTAATGTCAACTTATACTATTAATATGAAAAGTAAACCATAACTAGAATCCTACTCATAACAGGGATAAGTCACGTGATAAAAGATATATGATAGATAATGATCAGTCATCATAAATAGATAAACATCAGAGCTCTTCTAGTCATAGTAACAGCTAGCCAATGGATAAACTCAGGAATAAATACTAAGGTAATTTAATAACTACATCAATGAATAGTCTAATTTGTGGAATTACATCTAGCAATCATTGTTAAGTTAATCCTACATCATGATCACATGTAAAGAGGCATCAACTAGGAAGGATGTGAAACAGAGTCATCATCCAACTTCGCGGACCGTGCCCATGCTAGTCCCTACGCACGGAGGGTGGACTACGAGAGAAACCAACGCAGCTGTCCCCTCCGCGGACTACCACACGCCCCGGCACATCGGGGTGCACTCGCAGATAAGCAAGATATCTAAACACCACGTCTACATACTGCCAATCATTCACCCATGATATCTCTGGATGAACGCTATACGAGCAATTACATAAATTCAATAGGATCAAACTAACTATGCTAAACATATAATCAAAGCAGACAATGACTATTGCAATTAAGAACATATATAAGATTAAGAACAATGTTTCTCAAATCATAATGTTGAATACAATAAGAGAAAAGAACTAGAACTATACCGAACTCTACGCTCCGGACAAGCGCCAGGGGCTCAGATCCATTTGAAGAACTAGAACTCTTCTACTTCTAATCTAACTAGGCTAAAGTTATGAACTAGAGAGGCTCTGATGAACTAGAGAAGGCTCTTGATGGCTTGATCTCCAAAATGACTTGATGCCTCCAGGGAGGGAGGTCTGCCCCTTTATTTATAGCCCGGTGGGATGAATGTGCGCCGCAGAATCAAACCAACTTAACCAAGAGCCGGGATGACTCCTCATAGGCGGTGGAAGAAGCTTCTAGAAGGAGAGGCCGAAACCCTAACTTCGGGCGCCGGCCGGTGCCGGGGTGGGGCCGGCCGGCCCTACCTGGCGGTGTCTGCGGGTCCCGTTGCTTCCAGTGTCTTCTAGATCCTTCTCACATCTCGATGGTTATTTTTCCCATGGTGGATAAGTTTCGTAATTATTATGCGCTCCACTCCCTCTTTTAAGCTTTTCTAGAATAGTCCCTGGAAAATATAGAATATGCAAAAGTCATGGAAATTGTCAATTAAAACCCTAGACTAGTGTGTATTCTTGTATCCTTTTATGTCTAAAGTTCTCATGAAGGTTGATGTTATCCACCGTCAACACTTACTAATGCTCCAGCCTATTTCATGTATCTGATGAACTCGGTGTTTATGCCCGAGCTCGATCGCTTCGTCGTGGTTTTCATCGACGACATTCTTATATATTCTAAAACCAAAGAAGAACATACGGAGCATCTCCGTACTGTTTTGACTCGTCTCCGAGAATATCAGCTTTATGCCAAATTTAGTAAATGCGAGTTTTGGCTTAATGAAATCAAATTTCTTGGTCATGTTCTATCCGCCGAGGGTGTTGCAGTTGACCCTGGCAAAGTCCAAGATATTCTTAACTGGAAGACACCCATCAGTGTTCATCAAGTCCGTAGTTTTCTAGAAATGGCGGGATATTACCGTCGTTTCATTCCTGACTTCTCCAAAATAGCCAAGCCAATCACAGAACTCTTAAAGAACCAAACCAAATTCAAATGGTCATCTGAGTGTGAGCAAGCATTTCACAAGTTGAAAGATCTTTTGACTACTGCCCTAGTCCTAACTCAGCCGGATATTGAAAAGCCATTCGATGTGTATTGTGATGCATCTGGCATCGGCATTGGATGTGTGTTGATGCAAGAAGGCAGAGTTATTGCTTATGCTTCAAGACAGTTGAAGCGACATGAAGAGCATTACCCAACTCATGACCTTGAGTTAGCCGCAGTTGTGCATGCTCTGAAGATATGGAGGCATTATTTGTTGGGCAATCCATGTCATATTTATAGTGATCACAAAAGTTTGAAGTATATCTTTACACAGTCTGAGCTGAATATGAGGCAGAGAAGATTGCTTGAATTAATCAAAGACTATGATCTTGAAGTACATTATCATCCTGGCAAAGCCAATGTGGTTGCTGACGCTCTTAGTCGAAAGAATCAGTGCAATTATCTTGCTGTCACACCAGTAAATCTGAGTCTGTGTCAAGAGTTAGAAAGATTGAATATTGATATTATTTCTCAGGGTAGTCTCAATGATATCACAGTACACTCATTTATTCAAGCGAAGATTATTGCAGCCCAGCGAGAAAA
Organism: Chrysopogon serrulatus; assembly: GCA_015844335.1. NCBI lineage: Eukaryota > Viridiplantae > Streptophyta > Magnoliopsida > Poales > Poaceae > Chrysopogon > Chrysopogon serrulatus. The sequence goes on from JADLZL010004342.1 coordinate 20,060, forward strand.
CAAAGGTCTCAAGCATATTAGAGAGAAAGTCCGATCAGGGCAAGCGTCTTGCTTTCATCTTGATAACAACAATGTATTATGGTTCAAGAATCGTCTGGTCGTTCCAAAAGTTCCTGAGCTCCGACAGTTGATTCTTGATGAAGCTCACCTAACCAGATTCTCAATTCATCCAGGTAGTAATAAGATGTATCATGACCTGAGACAGAGATTCTGGTGGACTAAGATGAAGATCGAGATAGCTCAATATGTTGCAAGGTGTGATACTTGTCAAAAAGTTAAAGCTATGCATTTGAAAACTACCGGAATGTTGCAACCCTTACTAATTCCCGCATGGAAGTGGGAAGAAATCAGTATGGACTTTATTGTGGGATTGCCCAAAAACAGCCCGAGGTTATGATTCAATATGGGTTGTTGTTGATCGCTTAACCAAGTCGGCCCATTTATACCAGTGAAGAATATTTACCGAGCACCTCAATATGCTCAGTTATACATAGACCGAATCATGTGTTTGCATGGAATACCTAAGTCTATTGTTACAGATAGAGGTACACAGTTTATTGCTCAATTCTAGCAGAAGTTCCATCAAACCATGGGTACTAATTTATTATACAAGATGCGCTTATTATCCACAAACTGGAGGGCAGACTGAAAGGGTAAATCAAATTCTTGAAGATATGTTAAGATTTTGTGTGCTAACTTATTCTTCAGTATGGGATGAATGTTTGCCATTAGCAGAATTTGCTTATAACAATAGTTATCAAGAGAGTATCAAAATGGCACCATTTGAAGCTTTATATGGCCGTCGATGCCGTACTCCACTCAATTGGTCTGAACCAGGAGAAAGATAGTTCTACGGAGTTGACTTAGTTAAAGAAACCGAAGATAAAATTAAACAAATTCAAACAAATCTGAAAAGAGCTCAGTCTCGACAGAAAAGCTATGCAGACCGTCGTCGTCGACCTTTAGCATTTAAGGTCGGAGACTTTGTATACCTGAAGGTATCACCCATGAAGGGTGTGGATCGTTTTGGTGTCAAAGGAAAGTTGGCACCTCGGTACATCGGTCCATTTCAAATCATTAAACAGTGTGGGAAGGTCGCATATCGATTAAATCTACCTGAACAGTTGTCTCTTGTACACAATGTGTTCCATGTATCCCAACTAAAAAAGTGTTTGTGAGTACCCGACAAAATTATTGACATTGAAGGTGTCAGACTTGAGCCTGACCTGACATGTGCTGAATATCCAGTCAAAATTCTTGATCGTAAGGATCGGGTTACGCGTAGGCAAACAAGAAGATTTTATAAAGTCCAGTGGGATCAACACTCTAAGGATGAAGCAACCTGGGAGTCTGAGGAATTCTTGAATGAGCATTTCCCGGAATTTCTTCCTTCCTTCTCCTAAGTCACGGTTCGTTTCTAAGAATTGTGACTTTCTGAAAAGATGAGACTTGTAATATGAACCCTTCTACCTCCCTTATGAAACCATGTAAGATGTGTTTGTTTGATATATTTTCTTTTCCATTACTTAGCCCTAAGCTTTGAATCTCGGGACGAGATTCCTTTTAAGGGGGATGTAATGTAACACCTCTGGTGTTACGTTAACCTAAACCTGCTATGTCATCATCATCATTGCATAAGCATTCATGATTAGAAAACCCTAATAAGTATGACTAAAATGAGTTTACAATTTTAGTGTTTGTTTGAGCTCTCTTATATCACATGTGTATGTATTTACCATTCAAATTCCATTCACATGTTTACTTTTTTGTTTATAAAAGCAACCAATTAAAATCAACCTTGATGTTTGCAAGTGTTTGGCTAACCCCTGACTTACACATCAAACATGTTTCATAAGTCAAATGAGGTGCAAGGAAGAATCAAATTTGGATTTGGAATTCAAATCCCAAACCCTAGCTCGAGTGGCTAAGTGCGGAAATTGAATTTCATTTTCAATTTTGATGAGCTAACCATAATTAATTTTCTAAATAAAATTGCTAACCATTGGCACTGTTTCAAAATATGAACTTTGTACTTTGAAAGTATGCCATTGGTTGGGTTTGAAAAGTAACACAACATCATTAATTAATTGCCCAACGATTCAATTTGAAAATCCTTTTCAAAAGCTGAAATTCAAAAGCTTTTTGCACTTTTTTTTCTCAATTTCATCTCAAAATATTCAAAATTTGGGAAAACTTCAAAATATAGATTGTACATCTCTTTGAGCTCTACAAGTTTGGTGTATAAAGTTTTTCAAGTTTTTGAATAAAATTTAAACTAATTTCAAAAGTTCTTTAAATTGGGAATTGTCCCCTTTTGATTTTTAAACTCCAATCCAAAAACTATTTAGTTTCATGAAAAACTTTCTAAATTAAAGTTATAGATCTTGAGAAATGGAACAACTTTTATTTTTGGATATTTTCATTTTTATTCAAAATTTAAAAGTAATTTTGAATTCCCAAAGGTTAGGGTTTTACTCTCTTTTCAAATTTGAAATTCAAATTCAAAAACCAATTGGAATCTGACAAAACTTCTTTAATGAAAGTTGTAGAGCACAAAATTTTGAGCAATCTGTATTTTGGGAGATTTTTATGTACAGTTAAATTTTTGAAAGTAATTTGAAAAAGAAAAAGAAAAGGTGTCCCTGTGCTATAGTGGTGAACTGGGGGGAAAGAGCCACCTCGCCTGAGCGCCCATGCCGGCCGGTGATCCGCCGTCTCCGTGGCCGTTCTCACGCGTTCTCGGCTTTTGCGCGCCGCCAACCAACTCACCGCCGTCGCGAAACCACCAGCCACCTGTTCGTCACCCCCTTGCTCTATAAAAGCCACAGCCGCCGTCGTCGAGCGGCTTTCTTCTTCCACCGCCGCCATTGCACACCGTCTCCGTCGCCGACAAAGTTCACGCTTGCCACTCCTTTGCCATCGCCAATCGTTCGCACTCATCTCCGCCACTCCCCTGCGCTTTTCTTTGGCCGGTCGAAGGCCGGCGTGAGATCATAGGAGGAATCACCATTGCGCCATCATCTTCCTTCTTTCCGGCCGAGCACCGCCGCCGTAAGCCTTCACCATGGCCAGAGCTTCACAGCGCGTCTCAAGCTCTGCCGTTTATCGCCCTAGCTTTGCCTCGACTCACTGATTAGGGTCAGCTCTTCCTTTTCCGCGGCCGAAGCTTCCACTTGTAGGCAGCAAGCCCGACGTTTTCGGTTTTCTTGATCGTAGCGCCTTCCGCCGCCAACCAAGCTCCGCCTTCTTCCGAGCCCGTCTCTGCCATGTTTTAGAATCATGGTGAGCACCTGAGACTTGTAGAGGCATTGGTTGTGTCTATCTCGTCGTGTGTTAGCCGGAACAGCGGCATGCCATGGGCACTTGGCAGTGCCGCCGTCCGCCTTCCGCCGCCGCACTTGCTCGTGGTGAGGCGCAGTAGCCGTATATAGTATCTCATTGAGGTCGGGGTGATGAGAGGGAGCTGTTGGGGGCGTCGGTTTCGTCGGAGAAAATCGTCGTCGGCGAAAACGCCGTCGGCCGCCGCCGTTGTCCTTTGTCTTTGGGCGCGAGGGAAAGAGGAGGAAGGAGAAGCCGGCAGTGGGGCCGGCCTGTCGAGAGAGAGAGAGAGAGAGGAAGGCGTGTGCGTCTTGGCGTTGAAGCGGGCCGCTGGGCCGCACGGGCTGCTGGGCCGCCGACAAGAAGCCCGGTGGAGAGAGGGGAATGCGTTTTCTTTTTCCTTTTTGAATTTCTAAAGCTGATTTTCATCTTTTTGTTATAATTTTATTTGGGCAGATAAAAATACAATAAAAACTATGTATGTGTTCCTTGTAGTATGCTTGGCCAAGGAAAAATACTAACTCTGGTTTTCCAATAAAATTTAGTTATGCAATAAATTACTCTTTTAATTAATAAATGCCACCTCCATGATTTTTAGTAATTAAAATATAAGTTCAAAAATCATGAAATTTGTTTTGTGTGCTAATTAGATGATAATGATCTTAATTATGAAGTTTGATCAGGTTTTGACTAATTTTTGTATTATGCTTAATTAGTACCTTAATTAATTAATGTTTAATTAATTAATCCCTTGATTAATTAGAGTTTGATTAATTTGCAATTAGCAAGTTGATTAGTGGCTTTCAACAACTGTAAAAATAGTTAATAAATTAGTAATTAACTTTAATCACTATTAGAGTTGCTTGATTTTAGGATTGAGTGATGACCCTAGGTCATTAACCCTAATGACCTTCGGTATTTTATGTTGATTGCGTACCGTTAGTCCGTCGTCGTCGACGCTAGCTATACTTCCGTAGTGTAACGTTACCGTGAAGAAAAGTTGTACTCAAGATGGACTAGTTGTCGTTGCATCATTATCGCATGTCTTTGTTACTGCATTGTAATCATGCATTTCAATCGTGTAGTTGTGCCGTCCGAGGAGGGAGTTGATCCAACTCCTATCTCTGAAGAAGGTGTTCAGTACGAGGAGGTTGGTCCTGATCTCGGCAGTGCCATCACCGAACCTCACTTCGTCGAGCCCTAAGGCAAGCCCCGGATGCATTTAAATATTTTCTTGTATTTCGAAAAGCTTTATATTTTATGTTCCTAATATGATGCATTAGGTGTTAGGAGTTATGTGATATCCTACTTTGATGCATTTACTGTACCTTGATATATTACTCTGGATACCTGTTTTGATTTATAAAATGCTTAGCATGCTTAGTCCTGCAAATAGCATAGGCTTTATCAAGGAAAGGTTTTTCAAATTTGAGAACTGTATCCTCTGAAGGAAAGTTATGAAAACCTGATGTTGCTTGTTGTTTATCCTTGTTCCGACGGGGTCAAGGGTACACCACAAGAGCATGATGATGAATAAATCGAGACCGGGGGAGTGACTTGCACCAGGATGGGCTAGTGCCCTAGTGTAGTGTCGTCCACTTGTGAGTCGGTTAAGCACCGTTCGTTGCCTTGGCCCTTGGATTATGAGGTTATTGGATAGTACTAGTCGCATGCTAATGGCGGTAAGCTCCCTTGTACCATCCGTGATGAGAATGGACACCGGAACGGGAAGTAGCGTGTACCCACACTACGAGCGCACCGTCGACATACAGATGGCGTAGAGAGATGGTGTACAGTACTCTCGTGACTAGGACCCGTTCTGGCAGGGAGAAATACAAGCGTGAGTTGATGTATGTAAGATGTTCGGTCCTCGCATACATCGTGTGGCTAGAAGCCCCAATTTGGGTATATATCTTTATTCGAATCGTCGTTGCTCCACGATATGGGAGACTTGATCCTTGTACTAGCATCGTAGTAATGATGGAAGTTGTGAGACTGGAAAGTTTTGAATTCGTTACATGTTTGACAAGTGATTGTTACAGTAAAGACTGGCTTAGTCTCTTTTCGCAAAAAATATCTTTTGATCTTGCTAAAGCCTCACCTTGATTCCTATTAGCCAGCATTTCTAAGTCTTCTCCCCAATTTTTAGTCGGATAAATCTTGCGGAGTACTTTTTATACACAGGGTTTGTTAAACCCCTGTTGCAGGTGAACCGTGTGAACAAGTGTGCTACGGCCCTTGTTGTATGACGGTTATCGAGGAAGGATCTGAGAAGGAATAGATTGTGTGGCCCTTGGACAGGACATTTTCGTTGTATGGTTTGTAATAAAGTTAAGTAATGTTACTTCCGCTGTTTTGTAATAATGATACTCGGGTTTGTATAAGTTTTACAAAAGGTTTGTAAATTAAGTTATTGTAAGTCTTCCGCTACTCTGGTATTTTGTATGAAAGCTGTTGTAATACTGTGATGTCTCTGTATGTATCGATCCTGGAGGAATCGTGGTTTATCGGGGTTTCACTCGACGGAACATTCTAGGTTATATGGTGTACAAGCAAACAGAGGTCTTAGGGACAATGTCAGGTGCTTGTGGGCCATATGATTTAGAAGGTTCTGCCACATATTCCTCCTTAGAAAATTTCCTCAAACTATTCTTAGCATGCACATTTGGTATGCTTCTTTTGTTCTTTTGCAACAAGAATTTTACTATCGCATATTTTATTTTTTTCCTTGACTGGAGCAAGTAATAAGCTCGAATTCTGCCAAAGCTTGAAATGTTTTATTCTTAGTATAGCTTTTTGGCATGTATCATAATTTACGGGTAAAATAGCTGCGTCATAATTAGCAATTGCAGGACCTGACACTTACCTTTCTGCTAAGGATTGGAACTATATATCACTAAGCTATTGTACAAAAAAAATATGCCAGCCACAATCGTTACTGTAAAAACAGGATGCCAAGGATAATCGTTATTGTAAAAACAGGATGCCAAGGACACTCATTAGCACCAGGCCTCCGCGGCAACCAGTCTGGTGCACACCATCGAGCATATTTTTCCTTTTATTTTTTTTCTTTTTTTTGTACAGACAGAGCAGTTTTTATTTGCCATGCTATACTACTTTTTATTTTAAAAACTACTACAGGAGCACATGTAATATATATATATATTTTTACCGAGTTTTACCTCTTCCAATGTGAAACATGTGTATAACATATAGCTATGTATACATTTGTGTATTCTAAATATTTTTTCAATCCATAAATTAAAAAGGAAAAAGTCTACTTTTACTCCTCCAACTTTCACGAAAGTCTATTTTTCCTCGCTGAACTTCAAAACCAAACAAACAACCTCCCTCAACTTTTCAAACCATACGTTTTACCTCCTTGTAGTGGTTTTAATAGTGGTTTTGCTACAATGATAGTGGTTTTGTTTTTTCTTGTTATTTATTTTGGCTGAATTTTTAAAAAATTATAGTAAATCACCTAAAAAATCATAAAATAGAAAATCTAATTTTGTTGGACTCCACATGAGTAGATCTACACAATGAATATATGATATGGTATGCTTTAGTACAAAGTCTTTGCTAGTCTTTTTCTTTTTATTTATTTTGGCCGAATCTTTGAAAAATCATAATAAATCACAAAAAAATTATAAAATAGAAAATCTATTTTTCTTAGACTCCACATGGTTAAATCTACAAATAAACATATAATATGGTATACTTTAGTATAAAATTCTTGATGTAGCTTTTGATCTATGCTTCTCTATAATTAATTAAAATAATTGATTACGGTAGTTTCTACAATTATTTTGTTGGACTAAACCATACAATATTATCTATTCATTGTGTTGATCTACTCATGTGGAGTCCAAAATTTTTTTTTCTATTTTATAATTTTTCTATGATTTACTATGAATTTTTAAAGATTTAGCCGAAATAAATATAAAAAAGACTAGCAAAAAAACTTTGTACTAAATCATATCATATTATATATTCATTGTGTAGATCTACTCATGTAGAGTCCAACAAAATTAGATTTTTTATTTTATCATTTTCTATGATTTACTATGATTTTTAAAAAATTTAGTCAAATAAATAAAATAGAAAAGAACAAAACCAAGGTGTTAATGTAGCAAAACCACCATCAAAACCACTCGAGAGAGGTAAACCACATGGTTTAAAAAGTTAAGAGAGGTTATTTATCCGGTTTTGAAGTTCGGAGATAAAAAAAATAGACTTTTATGAAAATTAGGGAGCGAAAGTGAACTTTTTCCAATTAAAAATTTGTTTCCTACATACAACACCTACCATCTGGTAGCGACGCCAAGCGCGCCCCTCATGTACTAAGTAGGGGCCCGCTTGGTAGAGCTCTGGCTTTAATCAAAACAGCTTTATGACTTCACCGGTGGAGCGGTTTCATATGAGGAGTCAAAACAGTTTTTAGACCGTTTAGCAAAAACAGTTTCTCCATAGGATCTAAAATGATGAAATATCTATAATATCCCTTATTTTTTTCTTTTCCTTTCTTTTCTTTTCCTTTTCTTTTCTTCTCCATCCTTATCCGCTCACTCGATCGAACGTCACGCAGCCGGCGGCCACACGTCCAAGCTCTCCGGCGGTTGGCGTCTTCGCGATCCTGCGCGGCCACGCAACTGCGCGCCCGTTCTGCCTCAAGCATGCGTGCCTCCACGGGCGCCGCCGCCCCTCCACGACCTCCACTGCGGCGTCGGTGCCCAGCTGCGGCCGTGCGTCAGCGGCTCTACATGCTCGCATCCCGGCGCACCCGCAACCCGGCCGCCGGGAAGCTCCGGGAAGGATGTGGACACAAGACCGGCGGCGCACGGCGCTCCGGCCCCAAGGACACCTCCGCCTCGCCTCCTGTTGTTCACGCAGTCGATGGAGAGGGGCATTCTCGGCTGGGCCCGCAAGGACGAAGGATGGAGCCGGTGAAGGCCTTGTTCTCTTTGCATGTAAGTTGTAAGTTTTTGCACTCTCTCTATCATATCAATTTCTATCCGTATATATGGAGCATTAAATATAAGTAAACAAACAACTAATTATACAGTTTAGTTGTAAATCACGAGACGGATTTTTTGAGTCTAGTTGGGCCACGATTGGACAATATTTATCAAATACAAACGAAACGCTACGGTCTGCGGGGGAATGCAACTTATTTCTTGAACCCGAACAAGTCTTGAAGCTGCTTTTTTTTTTTTTGGCTACTCCTCCCGTCTGACACTGCTGAGAGCGCGAAATCCGCGGCTTCGTGCGCGGAGCACCCCTTCTCCCACCCGTTTGGCTAGCCTCATCGGAAAACAGGTCCAGGAGCCGGGTAAGAATCTGTACCAAAGAGGCCCAGGCCCTATATAGAAAGGCCCAAGAGGCAAGGGCCCAGTCCATCCCTCTCTCCGGTTCCGTCTGCACTCGCCCGTCCTCAGCCGCCACCGCCGTCGGTGCCCGCGCGCGCGGACGCTCCTCCACCCCCCACCGGCGCAGCCGCCGGTTCCTCTCAGTCTCCGGCATTGCTGTCTCCTCTTCGCGCCCGCAGCCGCCCGCCTAGCGGTTGAGCACCATAGCCAAATCAACGCACGGATATCGCCAGGAGCTTGCACAGAGCTGTCTCGTCCACGAGTGCTCGAGCTGTCACCTATTCCCGGCGTCAATGGCGAGCTCCGGCGATGAAGGGCGCGTGGTGGTGGACCTCCGCTTGGCGGCGGAGTCGGCGGCTGCCGACGAGGAGGCGCACGCCACGCCTCTCCACGAGATCGAGTCCCTCTGCATGCGCTGCGGCGAGAACGTGAGTGCCCTCTCTCGTTTTTCATGGTTCCGTCCTCTTCTGATCGGGGCGCTTGTCGAAGGGTTCTGACTTCTGAGGCCTGTTGCTTCGGTTTCATGTGGTTAGGGCACCACGAGGCTTCTGCTGACGCTGATCCCGCACTTCCGGGAGGTACTTTCTGTGCTCATGGCGTCCGCTGCTTCTTCTGATTAGTACCGCTGATTAGACAGGAGTTGTGAAATTTGCTTTTGTGAATCTCCAGGTGGTTCTGATGGCCTTTGAGTGCCCACATTGTGGTGAGAGGTAACGATATGCCCAACTTCTTGTTTATTGGAATTTGTGCAGTATAGGTTAATGATTGGTAGAACTATCATTTGCCAAGTAATCATTTGAGTTTGCATCCTTATGCTGTAGGAACAACGAGATTCAGTTTGCTGGACAGCTCCAACCCAAGGGATGCTGCTATAGCTTGCAGGTTCCGTTGGGGCAGAGCGAGGTATGTTTTCTGCTTGGCGATTGTGTCTTAGTTGTTGATTTTGGTAAAACTAGGTGAGTGCCCGTGCGTTGCAACAGGACATCATAAGACCATTTTCAATATATCTTTCATTATCCTTCTTTGGATATATATGGAACCATCGAGATACCCTTGGAGCCTCCATAATTCTCAAAATCCTTTTGAAAAGACAACCCAATTGAAAATCACATTAGAAAAAACAAATATGATGAAGATGCTCTCAATATTTAGAAAATAATAATGAGAGTTCCTGCCAACACAAATATTAAATGGTCAAGGGTACAGATAACCTATGAACTAAATGCCAATGATGCTGCAGCTAAACAATTTGTGATCTCTAATGACATTATTCTTTCTAACAATATTACATCAGTAGTTGACTGATCTTTTTAGGTCTACCCAGTAGACAAATCTTCCATTTTACCCTGCAAGAACAGTCAATAATATATTCGCAACAGTGGTAGTTCCTTTACAGTTCGTAGAGCAACCAATGTAAGATAGGTATATGGAAATCTATTTGTCCCTCAATTCTTTGCGCAGATACCTAATGTCCAGGTTGCTATGGCAGTGCCCCATTTGTTCAGTTGAGTTATACATTGTACATATCACCATCCTACATCGGAAGAACAGATAAAACATTATGTACTGTGCATGCCTGAAATTAATTGAATCTAGTACCTTATCCAGCAAGAGCCATGGTAAGAACACCATTTATGTTTAACAGTATAAAATTTGATACTACAGCAGGTTTAAAAATATGCAAATATCAAAAACTTATTACCATTTCCCCCTTTACTGAATGAACCTGATGCACAAAGCAGAGATAGCTTCTATGGCAACCATAAATAGCAACTTGTATCCATAAAATATAACTAATATATTCATTTCCGCCACAAATTTGGATATAAATGACAGGGCATATGTTTTAACAAACTTATAGCTCATTATTTTACAATGATAGTCACCAATGATAACTAAATGTATATATTTAAGAATTATTTGCTAAGATTAGCGTCCCACTGTCCCTGCAACTATAAATAAAAACAATTAATACATATAGGACTGTAATTAACATTAGAAAACCCTACCACCATGTTTGTCCTATGGGATTCACACATATGCAGCATCTGCGGCAAAAGGAAACATAATGGATGGATGATGGACGCACTGCATAGTACAAGTTAACTGCAAATATTAGTGCTTGAGAAAGATTGAGGATAACATAATACAAGAGGACAACACATTAGAGAAACTACTGAAGACAGGCATCAACCTATGAAAGAACAGCTTATACTGTTAGTTAAGAATATACAGCCTCACGCTATTTTCTCCAACAACCAATGACTGAAATTTAATTCTGCGACAACATGGCATATCAGTAATAATTATTTTTAATCCCCAACAATAGATATAGTTGTGGGCATGGATGTCATTACTGTCAAAAACAAAAACCTCCTATTTTTCATCTCCTACCTTTGCGACTTATCTTTAAGATCATATAAATTAAAAATAATATACAACAAACGATTTTACATTGATTAAGCTGTTGGATGATAGTATAAAGCACAAATATCTGGGATAAGGAGTCATCAAGAGCCGTCGCAATTAAGAACCAGCCTACAGCTGGTGATGGCCCAAGCAGGCATGAGGCCAGTTCGGCGTTAGCTGGGATAAGGAGTCGTCGAGAGCCGTCGCAATTAAGAACCAGCCTACAGCTGGTGATGGCCCAGGCAGGCACGAGGCCCGTTCGGCGTTAGCTGAGACAGTGTGTGAGTGTGATCATTGATCAATGCCCAACCGCCATCCTTGGCTGATGAAGAACCAGCCTGCAGCTAGCCATGGGCGAGGAAAGCAGAGCAGCCATGTTTGCTGCAGCAGCAGTGTCCCTTGGGCTTAAGAACTGAAATTTCCATGTATGCAACGGTACATCTATAAGCTTCAGAGAGATACTTAATCATGATGATTAGCAATCTGCAAATAGTAGTTGTTGACAATTTATTCCACAAGTATGAACTAAGAGGACTTGAGAGTTCTTGCAGGTTAGTACCTATCATTCAATTATGCCCTTAGAAGGTAATTACATAGTCAGATTGTACAATGGTTTTTTCTAAATGCGCCTTCCTTTCCAAACAAATTTTTAGGTTGAAATCTTTTTTCTAGGCAACACAAGATGCTGATTCAAATTCTCTGTTTTTGGGGCTTCCTAGAATTTTCTTTGATATGTATGGATCCCTAATCTACATTTTACAAATTTTCTACACACGATCAAAACCATGGAAGAACCTGGCACCTCTCCTCAGCAAATAGGGTCTTTGTTTTTATAAAAAAATCAGTTAAAACAATCAGATTGTGCCTGAGTTACCTGAGCATAATGACGTCTAAGCCAACCAAGGTGTTGATTTCCAACCTATCTGTGAAGTCTGTGATCCCAATCATCAGAAGGCACAATCGACTGCAGCCTAAGGCTGCAGGAGCTTATACCCACTGGGATCTGACTGAAAGCACAAGTTAGCATCAAGAAGAAATTAAAGGAACTCTAGGGTGCAGACTAAAGAAAAGCCGCCTCTTGTTTTAAAATCGGCAGAGTTACCAGGGCGCTAGGTTCTTTGCACAATCGATGCGTCGTGTACTCGTGTCGTTCATGGCTAGCAACTGAACTTCTTTTCTTTGGACGAACATACAGATGCAGTCGTCAAAGTCATCACGGGCGAGGAGCCCGTTCCCGTCGCCTGCCAACGCATTGAAGGTCTCCTCCACACTGCGCCGAATCCCAGAGAGGACCAAGCACATCGCTATTGACTGGGAGCTATGGCTCCCTACCTTAGAGGAGTGCTGCGTGCCGCCGCCGACCCGGGAGGGGTTCGAATGCCGCCGATTGGAGGATCTCAGCGCCGCTGGGAGCGTGTGGGGTGCATCACGGACTGGAGAGAAGCTAGGGAGAATTTGGGGGCACGGGCGGTGCTCGGCGGATGGGGCGCTGGCGATGGTGCGGCTGTGGCAGACGGCGGGGATAGGGGATGGGGCCGCCTCCCACTTGTGGTCGTGCGGAGCCTGGTATGGAGGCAGCGGCATGGATAGATGGAGAGAGCCTGGCCCACATGTCGGCGTGCTGCAAAATCACCCGAGACTTCAACCGTAGCGGCTTCACCACCGTAGCGGTAGACGGGTCCTCTCCGTAATTTTTAGTAGTAGAGATTAAGCTCTCTTGTAATGTTTATATTTCAAACCTATTTTACCTTTAGTTATACTAAAAGGCATTATTATGGTTACAAAAATATTTACTATAATAACTAACTAGTGGTGCTGGTCCAGATACTGAATCGTCAGGTCGTGAAGTCTGATTCTGCGACTATTAAAGTATGCTGATATTTGATCCTCTTGATACATTTACAGTAAATGCATCGAATATGTTGCTTTTTTCTAACTGTTCTTTGTACTCATCTACAGATTCCAGAGCTGGACTTTGAGATTCCTCCAGAAGCTCAACGTGGAACGCTTTCTACTGTATGTATTTGTTTTGTTGGGAAACAGTTCCTTTCATTTTTTGTTTTGTTTTGTTTTGTTGCTAGCTTGCTTATTCTTTCCCTTGTAAATCAGGTGGAAGGGATTATTATGCGAGCTGTGGATGAGCTGCAGGCTCTTCAAGACGAACGAAAGGTGAATCTTGGGTCTTTGTATGCTTGGCTTTTGGAATTCAAATTACTCCACATGGTAACGCTCTGATCTTCTTCTGCAGAAAGTGGATCCTCAGAAGGCTGAAGCCATTGATCAATTTTTGCTGAAGTTGAGATCTCTTGGGTCAGGAGAGGCAGCATTCACCTTTATTCTTGATGACCCTGCAGGAAACAGCTTTATTGAGAACCCGTAAGTGTTTTTTTTTTGTGGGTATACCTCATATAATTAATGTTATTTGGGATTTAGAATTGTTCTGACTTATATACTTGTTTTGATACGGAAGAAGTTGTTCTATGCACCATAATTCAAATGTTTGAACTAATTGGATGATATTTTTGACACCGTTTTGGCGTTTTCCTTTGTGGTGTGTGGTAATATTGTTTGAATTGTCCACATAACCTATAGTGATTTGAATCGACTAAATTGTCCTATTAACTATTATGTAATGGCTTCATTTGGATTGTACATAGGAAGATAGTGATACATGGTATGTTTTATTAATCCCCCATGCATGTGCCTCATCTGGATTTGCCACACTGATCAATCTTCATAAATCCACAGGCATGCTCCGTCATCAGATCCTTTACTATCTGTGAGATTCTATGAAAGGACTCGTGAGCAACAAGCGGCGCTTGGTTTTCTTGCTGAACCACCAACAGAACAATCTGGAGAGGCTGTTTTGCCTGCTCCAGCAGTGGAATCCAATTCTGATGGGTTGCAAAATGTGCCCCATGGTTCGATTGGAGCTGTTGCAGGCCGTCGCGCTATAGCTCAGGGAAACCCTGACGAAGTTACTGCAGCATTGTGTAGATACTCAGCACCAGAAGAGGTATATTTACCAAGTGCTGGCAACAATCTCATTATGAATTATGTTTATCTGTACCTTATAAATTTCATTGGGACAGGTTGATACTTTGCCATCAACATGTGGGGCCTGTGGAACAGAATGTGTCACGCGTTTCTTTGCTACGAGTATCCTTTTTCCTCACTTTTACCATTTTAATGCATATAATGTCTGTAGCATTCAGTTATTTCATGACCAAGCTCAGTCATGGAGTATGGATAGTATCTTGGCTATGCTTATTTGGTTTTGTGATGAAGTTTGTTCTGTTAGAATAAGGACTAGAAAAGGACTTGTAATTTGTGTCTGAACATATGTGCTGCCTTTGATCCTGTAACATGGGTTTTGCATTCATTTGTTCATAGTTGAAACTTGAAACCTTCCACTGTAAAATTTTCTTCTTTGGTGTTGACCCGGAGACGGTTCAATGGTTGGATATCTAGGTGCTATGCAATATTAGCTATGAGACAGTTTTTTGATAATACAGGTTTCTGTTATTCTGTCGATTTTGAATCCTACAGTTATGCCAGAGTTATTGATATTCCTGATATGTGTCCTACCCAGGCTGTTCATTAAGATTTGAACATTGTTGGTTGATCTAGATATGGTATTTCACTTTTGAACTGGTGAAGTTCTTGATGGTGGGCATCATCTGGTTGGATTTACTGCACATGCTTGCAGGGACATATCAGGTTTCAAGGATCTGCAACATAACTGCAACCCTTTGATTAGGTTCTTGAATATAGGACCAGAACATTTTGGGATTTCTTTATCCTGCTTAACTCTGCAGTTAAAAGTATGTAAATCTTGACCTTTGCTAGAAATCCCATATTTCTGGGAGGTGATTGTTATGGCGACAACGTGTGACATGTGTGGTTATCGCAGTTCAGAGGTCAGTTTGATTGTCCTACCTAGACTGTTTTGTAAATAAGATTTCGTTACCTGACTGGCAACTTTTTACACATGTGATTTCAAACCTCTCTTCCTCTTTGTTCATTCAGCTGAAGCCTGGGGGTGAAATTCCAGCTAAAGGAAAGAAAATTACACTGCGTGTTCAAAATGCACGAGACCTGACTCGCGATGTCATAAAGGTTTGGATGTTTCCTGTTTGTAACATCTTGCATGCCTATGCATGAGATTGATGATCATATGATTAGGCAGGGGTGAAGCTAGAGTAAAATCTAGGGAGGGGTGCGCCACACTATCATATTGCCTGATAATGCAATTTTTGTTTTTAACATGATTAGTTCAATATAAGTGCCCCAACGTACAACAAAAATGTTTGCCAAAAAGGGAGATAATGAGTAATGTTTCCTGTTTATAAAAATTTGCATGCCTGTGCATGAAGTTGATGATCATATGATAAGGCAGGGGTGAAGCTAGAGTAAAATACAGGGAGGGGTGCGTTACACTATCACATTGCCTGATAATACAATTTTCGTTTTTAACATGATTAGTTCAATATAAGTGCCCCAGCGTACAGCAAAAATGTTTGCCAAAAAGGGAGAAAATAAGTAATAGCATAGTTAGTGAAGGTATGACCAATACAATAAAAACTTGTCATCTGATTTTGATTTTCTCAAAAGCTTAAATTTGAAAGTACTATAGGTTTTAATTATCAACTAGCAGGCTGCCCGCGCGTTGCCGCGGGGGTAAACGAAAAAGATACGGCCCGTGGGGGGAAAAAAAAGAGTAAACAGTAACACGGGTACTGTTTATAGTGGGCGGAACTGTTCATGAGATCCGTACTGTTCATGGGTACTGTACATAACGGGTGGCGGGTGTACTGTTCATGAGAACGTTTACTGTTCACTGAGCAGTGCCGGTGGAGGCTGAGCAGTAACCGGCGACGTGGCCTCACCAGCGCTCGAAAATTGGTATACAGCCTTATAGATAATGGTAGATAAATAACAATGTTTCAGCAACCTTATATACATAACTCCTGGGCAACATTGTGCTTAATATTAATGTTTCAGCTAAAATTTGCACCATCAATTAATCAATATAACATATGTGGTTTACGGTCGTCAATTTGTTCATTTATAATGCTTCCAGAAGTTTATTTGACATTAGGAGTCCCATGCAGACTACAATTACACAAATTCTAGAAAGCCCCAATTTCAAGCCTAAAAGCAAGAATCATCTAAATTAAATTGTAGAACATCAAAATATATGAGAATTAGTTAGAACAATCCAGCTCCAGAAAAGTTTGGAATGATCAAGAAGGCGTTGTCAGTGGTTCAAGGCTAGAGAAGTCCAAGATGGACTGGACCTGCTGTGTTGTCTGAAGCAGCGAGAGTGAAGGCATAGGAGTTATTGTTGAACAAGCCATGCCCTACAGCTTGAGAAGCATTGGCTGACCGGGAGCACTGCATGCACAATGGACACCATGGTGTTGCTGGGCCGAGTTTGCAGCCCAACCAAGTGATTTGCTTCTGGATTGGTCAGTGCAAAGCTTGGTGCAGTGGGGGTGCGTAAATGGTAGAAATTAGATAGCAACAACTTGAATTTGTTCAATGTCTCCTGGGAACTTTGAGGTAGCTTCACCCCTGGACTGGGTTAGGCAAAAGGTTATTTGACATTAATGACCTGATGCCCTGTCAAGTAAAATTTGTTTTGCAACTTGTGAGTCCTTCAGAATCTTACTCTATGCTGTTCATGTTCTTTTTTTCGTTTTTGTCTTCTCTCAAACTGCAGTGTGCAATGTTGCCTCCCCAGAACATTAGTCTACTATGTTGGCATTTGGCATTTCTTTACCTTGTTCATTACACAGATTTATAATTTTTTTATTCCAGTTTAGTGGCATATTTGAATTTTTTAGTTATACGAATAACAAACTTGTTAGACAGGAATATAGGATCCATCTTTCCAATATACAACTTTGTTCATCTGGGTTTTGTTTTCTCAGTCAGATTCAGCTAGCGTAAAAGTAACCGAACTTGAGTTGGAGCTTTCAAGTGGAACGTTGGGTGGTATGGTCACGACTGTGGAAGGTTTAATTGTGAAAATATGCGAGGGTAGGTCTACCTCACTTCATTCACCCTTTCTCTGTTTGTGATGCCAAAATGGTATTGTAATTTGTACACACTTATTTGGATGTGACATGTGTGTCTTGTTTTTCACCTCCTTTTTTTCCGTCTACAGCTCTGGAGAGAATACATGGATTCCAGTTGGGCGATAGCACGCTGGAATGAAAAAAAGAAGAAATGGGAGGATTTCAAGGAGAGACTATCCAAGGTATTTTTTTCCTCCTCCCCCCCCTCTCTCTCTCTCTCTCTCTCTCTCTCTCTCTCTCTCTCTCTCTCTTAGTAATAAGTAGTCAATAAGGAATGCTTTACTGTAATCAATACTATTTGTCAATGTATCAGCTTCTGAGTTTACAAGAGGCCTGGACTCTAATAATTGATGATGGATTGGCGGCTTCATTTGTGGCCCCAGCTACTGATTCGTTAGAAGATGACAGCCAGCTAACCAGTAAGTTAGGTTTATCAACAATTCAGTTGCACGATGATGGTGCTCCCTTATATCCAGAATAGACATGATCACATATCGATTCAGATTGCTTGATCTTTTATCTATCTTGGAATATTTACCCAATACCGGAAGTTAAAAAGGATGTGCTTATATTTGCCCATACTGAATGTGTTGTTCTTTGTGGATTGCAGTGGAGGAGTACGAGAGGAGTTGGGAACAGAACGAGGAACTTGGCCTGAATGACATGGATACGTCCTCCGCAGACGCGGCTTACAACACGACCAGCACATGACTTTTTTGGGTTTTAGTTTTTTGTGCTGAATGTAATCGTTATACTAGCTTTAGCTTGTATCATTATATACTTGTATTTCGAGTGTGTACTAATATCGACAACTTATATTTCTTCTGATGATAAACATTGAGCGATAATGCGTCCAACCGTGTTTAGGACACTTTTTTGGTTTGAGAACCATCTCATGCTATATGAGGTGGCCTACCGTAGTCAATATCTGGAAAAGGCTTCCTATTTTGTTATAAGACTATCTTTCAATATTTTCTCTAAATTCCTGGGAACCAAACAGATCCTCAGGAGTTTATTCTATGAATTTTGGTAGAATTATTTCGTTTTTGTGTATCTACTAATTATTAACATTTGAGGAATATGAAAATGGTGAATTAACGATTACTAGCAAACATGTCCGTGTGTTGCAATAAAAGGGAAATAAACTATCTAAACATTCATGGAAAACAATATAACTAGGTGAATACTCTGCGCGGCGCGTTCTTTGAGGAGCAGAGATGTTATAATAAGAACTTTATATGAAGCGTGAAGAATTTGCAGTTGAGGGTCTTTTTGGAGCATGTGAATGTTAAAAAACTGGAACATAAAAAAAATATAGGAATGTGTAACAGAAATCACAACTAAAAAAAAAAGTAAAAGGGAGACAATTTACATATAGAAAACAAAAGATTATTAACTATATAAATTTCATAGGAACGGGTGTTCCAAAGAAAACAGTAGCACGTGTAAAGATGATGGGAATAATAATTAAGATATATATACCTACAGATACAAAAATAAAGAACAGTATTTTTTTGATAAAAACTGTGAAGAACGGTATACTGAAGAGTAAACTCTGTTCTTTTTTTTAGTGCTTGCTTCTCCTGACGGCCTCTCGTCCTGGACAGCCTATAGTGATCTAGGTGCAGAGATGTGATAGCAGCACCTGTGCGTCGCATGGGGCCGTAGGGTTGTCCGCAATTCCACATACGCTGCTGAGGCTTGCTGCCACCAGGAGACGGAGCTGCGTGGGTCTAGCCCGGTGAACTCTGATGGATCCCGCAGCCCGCCGCTGCCGAATGAGATGGAGCCGCATGGAGCCGACAAAGCTGCTCGATCGAGTGGCCGACTTGCCATTGCTGGAGGAGACAGAGCCGCGTAGGGCCAACAGGGTAGACACGAGCGATCCTGCTCAGCTTGCCGTTGGGTGCCTTCAGTCTGCGACGGCGTTGGTATTGACAATGAACTATGACATCTGTAATATAAGCTAATATTAACAACAATATAGCAATGCCCTATAAAACCCAAATCTGATTTAAAAATATTATCTTATATTTTTCCTCACGTGAAAAAAGTCCATATGCAAACTTAAACTTATGTACACATGTAAACCAATGCTTGGACTCACCCGAACACGGGAAAACAGACATTTAGATTGTATATCAGACCTTCTACCCTGAGTTATTAGTTAGAAATGACCAACCAAAAAACAAGGGACAACTTTTACTTTTTTATAATGTTCATATATATTTTATGTAGATAGATGTAGTCCTATACGAAATCTGTAATTGGTATAAAGTTGTATATAGTTCTATTTGGACAAGGGCCACACTCCTATACAAACTCTTAGTATAGAGTATGATTTAGATGTTCTTTCCTCTACATAATATAATCTAGAACATTTTTTTTCTCTATTTTTCTATTTTTCTCTCTATATGTGAATATTTATTTATCAAAGAAGGATAAGTATATGTGTTATCTGTTTTCATATGAAAGGGCAAATTAAATGAAAAAAAATAAGGCATGGCAAATAATGGCCGCATATCTTTTTTTTTTGCATGTATGCATACGCCATACCATCCGATACAAGCAAACCGGAAAGGAAACATACGTTTTTTCTTTTTTATAAGTATCGGAAAGAAAACATACGTGTACGTGTACATTAGACTTGCTTGCCGAATGTAAGACTTCGGCTGCTGGCAGCTGGTGCTTATTTTCACTGTGCATATAGCAAAGGGCCAGCCAGGCGGCAGCAGCAGCAGCAGCAGCAGCAGCAGCTAGCCATGGCACAGTGAAACCTTGCGAAGCAAACTACGCAGATGGCATCGGTGGCGGCGGCGTGGGAGGGCCCGACGGCCGCGGAGCTGAAGGCAGCGGGGGCGCAGCCGATTCCGGGCGGCGTGCTAGTGAAGGGGTGGCTCATCCAGTCCCACAAAGGCCCCATCCTCAACGCCGCCTCTCTCAAACGGTACGAGCCTTCCCCACCATAAACCCTAGCCCTTCCCTTCCCCTTCCCCGTCCTTTCGATTCGTCCATGTACAAGACCGGAAACTTGGACTCACTCGCAATAGGCAGAGCTTCACATTCGTAGTAGTAGTAGCGCTGCAGCGTATTTGATCAATTTGTGTGTACTTTACCTGTCTGTCCTTCCCTCCCTCTGATCTGGTTATTCATATGTCACATTATTAGTTCTTTGTTCATCACTCATGGAATTAGTATATATTTCAATTTCAATTTTGTTACACTATGCTTGTCTCGGCATTCAATGATTCAAGGATTGATCTTGAACTGTGAATCCTCCCCGGTCACATCAGTGATAATTGATCATTAAACCAATGGTGTCAGTATATGAAATTTTCTATTGTTACATTCGGCCATGAAAAATGTGCACAGTAACTTCAGAGTTGGTTTATTAAACCATTGCTACTTTAAAGCACACTTTGGCTGCTAATAATATTGCATCTATCCAGTGTCTACAGGTGTTGCATCTGTGAAATCTTCAGTATTAAATAGATGAATATTGCTAATGCTAAATTCTGTACTGTCTACTCTGTTCTTCTTCAGCTTTGAAGATGAACTTCAGACAACACATTTACCTGAGATGGTTTTCGGAGAGAGTTTCTTGTCCCTTCAACATACTGAAACTGGCATCAAATTGCATTTTAATGCGCTTGATGCACTCAAGGCATGGAAGAAAGAGGCACTGCCACCTGTTGAAGTTCCTGCTGCAGCAAAATGGAAGTTCAGAAGGTCATCTATAATTGTATTTCTTTTTTTTTACTCAATTCATACTACTGAGCATTTGTAGTGAAAGATGTTTGTTGATCTTAGCATCACTCACCCTGTTTCAAAGCAGTCCACTTTGTCTTAAAATTTTCGAAGCTTTTATCAGAAATACATATTTGTGGATGGATATAATTAAATTGATTTTATTTCGTTCGTATCATGCATTGTTTCGAGAAAGTACAATAGTACACACATTGAGGTGCTTATATTGGTCTTAGCTGAAAAAAAATCAGATAATGACATGACATATCATGTGTTACCTTGTGAGTTTTTAAAAAAAAGCCTAATCACAGGTTCTTTTAACTTGTTTTCTTGCAGTAAGCCTTCTGATCAGGTTATACTTGATTACGACTATACATTCACGACACCATACTGTGGGAGTGATGCTGGAGTTGTGAACTCAGGCACTGTATGGACCTGATCTCAGCTGAATTAATTTAATCTGATTTCAAAAGTTTATATTTGTTCCCCTGCCCTTTCACTTTTTTACTGGTGTAATCCACTGACAAATTGTTCCTGTTCATACAATTTTCTTTTCCAGACACAGACAAGTTTAGATGGTTGCAACACTTTGTGTTGGGAGGATACTAATGATCGGATTGACCTTGTTGCCCTTTCAGCAAAAGAGCCAATTCTTTTCTACGACGAGGTATGGAAATGGAACAAATGATTCATAATTTATCTGGATACTACTATGCCCCTAATAGGATGTATGTAGGTTATCTTGTATGAAGATGAGTTAGCTGACAATGGTATCTCATTTCTTACAGTGCGAGTGATATGTGATCCCCAATGAAGCTTATCTGTTCCTTTTCCTCAACTGTAATGTCTGACAACAATTGTCTTTTGGTTCAACTCATTAATAGGATTCTTGGTTGTGTATGTGCAGAGGGTAATGCCGACTGGGTGGTTTCTGCTTTTGCGTTTCTGGGTATGTTCTACTACCTTGCATTTTGATTCTTGTACTTGATGCCTCATTAGTGTCAAGGTAATTTCTGAGGGTTATGTATTGTCACACATAGGATGGAACCTGTTACAATTACAGTGATAATACTGATTTAGATTGTTGCCCCTCAGTGTTCCCATCAATCCAAGATTTTTCAGGAAAACATGTGAAGAGCTGGTCAATAAATAACTTCACTCCTCTTGTAATTAACTTTATGCTTATCCCTTTGAAATAGAACAACAAAGCCTTTAAGTCCCAAGCAAGTTGGGGTAGGCTAAACTGATCCTATGGAAGAAGAAAAGATAAAACTTTTGGTGTATATTAATTATTGAGGCCTAAGCTTGAACTGAAGATCCTCCAAACAGTCTTTTTTTTTTTTTTTTTTTGACATCCAAACATAGTCTTATGTTTGAGTAATAAGCGTGTAACAGTGTCCCCCCACATTTAAGTTGCAAGTTTTTTATTTTCAAGATTCTTATCTTCATATATGACCCATCTTGTCCTTACTGATGATTACCTGTCGACTTAACAGCTTAGAGTTGATGGTGTACTGATGAGATTGAGAGACACTCGTTTACACTGTTCGTTTGGAAATGATGGAGCCAAACCAGTGGTACTCCGTGAATGTTGCTGGAGGGAAGCAACATTTGCTAGTTTGTCTGTGGTGTGCTATCACTCAACCAAGCTCCTTTTTTGAATAAGGCTAAGTCCACAGTGTTAAACCATATTCATCATTTATCTCTTTTCTATAATGCAGAAAGGATATCCTTCAGACTCTGCAGCGTACGCCGACCCGAATCTTATTGCCCAGAAACTTCCTATTGTGACGCAGAAGACAGAAAAGTTGAAAATACCTGACTGACACAAAGGCTCCTTAGTCCTTACCCTGTGTATGTACATCATCAATCCACATAGCTGTTCCGTCGTGGGCTCTTTTGTTTGCCACATGTTGTAGAATGTAGATGTACTTTCTGCGATGAATCGCCATAGTCCATTTCGCCTATGCTAAACAGAGATACAGTAGCTGCTTGTCTTGTCATGCTTGAATGAGACGCTTCTTTATTTTCCCCCCCTGTTAATTCTCTCTGTCAGCCAGTCTAAAACGTGTCTTACTCCGTACATTTGATGACCTGAAACATACTCAGGAGAAGCTTTACTACTCGTTAGTGCAATGTGCACACCGTGAACGACCGAAGGCATGGTCAGTCCGCTGCCCTCGCTCATGTCAACCTCGATGCCGTCGACTCTGCTCCAGTGGAAGCACTGGATGAGGGACCCCAGCGCCACCCCGACCGTCTGCAGCGCGAGGACCTCTCCGGGGCACTTGCACCGCCCCATCCCAAACGGCGCCACGAAAAACAAGACAATCGGGGACAGGACAGATGAATCCTCACCGAGCATAGAGCCGTGATCAACTGATCATGGTGTCAGTGTAAACCTCCGGCTCTTGCTTCCGCAGGGCGAGCAGCACGTCGATCATGCTCCGTGGACGCCGTCGTCGACCATCCTCCGCCGCTCCGCGTTGATCAGCCAGCGCAGGAACGCGTCCCTTCTGCTCACCACGGCCAGCAACGCCTCAGCTGAATTTTTGTAAGAGAAAAATACTGCTGGCTGGTTGCTGATAAGTCTAAGTGAACAGATTGACAACATGGAACTAATTTTCTTATACCACCCTAATTTTTAAAATGAATGAAATTCAAAGCTTAGCCAAAGTCAAACTATCTTAACTGTGACTGTTATAAAAAATAATATTCATATTTATAAGTACAATATTTATACTATGAAAAATATATCACATGATAAATATTGCGATGCATATTTTGTATCCTAGATATATCTTTATATATTTCGCTAAACTTAGAGTTGTCTCGCTGAGGACAAAGTTGCAGTTTTATTCTTTTTTACAGCATTCGATTTTGTGAAATAATTTTAAGTTTCTTTATATATTTCAATACTAGAGTATGTGATAGCATTCGATCTTGCAGAATGTTATCATGCAGACATGATCTGACTAGCCGCTAGCCATGCATGCAATGCATGCCATTTGAGCCCGTCGTCGGCAGCCAATGCATGCCATTTGGGAGCCACCAGCTAGCAGCTTGCCATCTTGCCCATCCCATGCCGCTCCGCGCCCCATTCAGATCCTGCCTTCCCTTCCGCGCAACTTGCACGTACGGCCGGTCATCCAACTTGCAAAAGCACAACACACAACACAGCAGATGCATTCCCCTGGAATGGAAACTGATGATGCATGCATGCATCCAATATACTACAGTACATCTCATAATCTGAATTTGCTCAAATCAATCATGCATCCATATATAGGGGGTGTTTGGATGGGGCAGGCAAAACTTTTGCCCTGTCCCATCGAATCTAGTCACATATGTATGGAGTATTAAATGTAGTCTAAAAAAATAACTAATTGTACAGATCGTGATAACTTTGCGAGACGAATCTTTTAAGCCTAATTAGTCTATGATTTGACAATGTGCTGCTAAGTAAAAATTTGCTAATGATGGATTAATTATACTTAAAAAATTTGTCTTATGATTTTCTGATGAGTTCTGCAATTTGTTTTTTTATTAGTATTCGAAATCCCCTTCCGACATCCCTCCGACATTCTGATGTGACACAGACAGAACTTTTTCCACGCCATCCAAACACCCCCATAGTACCTGCAATGCAAACTCCACAAACACATATAATATAATATATAGGCACGACATGCAGATGACACATATATTCTTCCCACCAACCATGCGTCCACTTGGTTCTTCATATGTACTCCCTCCGTATCCTAAATAGAAGACGTTTTGGACATGACTGGGATTACCAAGGAGTCATTAATTGGGGATTAGTTTTCCTGTCTTGCCCCTATTAAATAGCGCTGCAGGTGCATTACATGCATGAAGCAAACAAAGTTTAAGTGGCTAGCTCCGTGAGGCCTGTCGCCCAAGGTCCCAGGTTCGACCCTGGATGGCCGCACTTTTTGCCGGATTTTGTCTGATCAGTTTGCATGGCTGTGAGGCGCGAGTGGCTGCAGCACAAGGGCTGTGCGGCGCGATTCCAGCTGTGGGCGCGAGACTTCTTCGATCGAGGAGTTCGCAGTTTTCCGAAGAGACGCGTGCGTGCGAGGGTAGTTGAGCGGACGGACGGGCCAGGCAGGGGGTATTCGCGTCTATACTGTGCCTCGTTTTCCAGAACGTCGTCTTTTCGTGCAAGTGCCAGGAACTCTAGGACGTCTCCTAATTAGGATATGGAGGGAGTATCTGTGTATGTCCCTGTTTTCCTTTCTTGGACCAGGACCAGACCTTAGGGCCGGGAGAGCTGAATCCGTGGGTTATCATTGCATAGAAAAGTATTTTCTTCCTTTCTTCAACATATATATTATCATGATGATGACCAACATGGCACCCGATAGATCCAGTACTGAACCATGAATTTTATAGTCGCCAAAAAAAAAAAAAACCATGAATTTTATTTATATATACATACATGTATGGTGTTTCTTCTCAAGCTCATCTTGCAAGTTGTCTCGTAAAGGCAGACAATTGTTCAACCTCCATCTATCTTATTGATTTTTTTTTAAAAAAAAAACTCCATCGATTTTATTGGGTCATATGACCAACTGGGTTGTTGTCCCGGTGAGCTAAATGCACATCTGTATACACACACACACGGGGACCCATTTTTACACATCAAATCAATAGTTTAGTTTACAAACTACGCATCCAAATTGAATTTCGATTGTAGCATTGGATTTTTTTTATAATAAACTCTTAATATGAGATCTCACATAGGTATATCCAGACAAAATTTTGTTAATGAAAATTTTTCTTATTTTTTTAGATAAAGTATAGTTCATATCCGGCTTCATCGTCTTCACAAGAAAAATGTTCTAAATCCAGGAGAACATAATTCTGTGCCAAGACAAATGGTGTTACAATATTTGTGTCTAGTGTCTATAAAAAATCTCATGGATAGTATATGAACAAGTGAAATTAAATATACCATCAAATATCAGATATGGATACTAAATAAAAAAACTACAACCTCACTATGTACTATGTGAAGAATAATCAAAATTACATTATGAAACATAACATGTATACTGTATACTGTATACTGAGAACAATAAAAATCATTAAACACCTCATGGATATGTGACTAATAAAAAATATATCACGAAACATCACATTAATACTACGTAAAACAAACCAAAATAAACCAATAAAACATCTCATACAATAGTGGAAATTTACAATAAAACATGAAAATAACTAATTAGAGTAAAAAAAGAATCCTAATTACTACCAAACAACAATTATATATGTACTTTTGTGAAATATAATTTAGCTTATCGTCGTTTTTTTACATTTTACAACAATGTTCTCGTCATTATGATCTATGAACGTACTCCCTCCGTCCCAAAAAGGATGACGTATTGGGTGTTCGTGCCACAAGTTTAACTCGATTTGTAGAAAATACGTATAATATTTATATCTCCAAATAAATTTGTTAAAAAAACTAGATCTAAAGATTTTTCTGACAATACTAATTGTGATACTAATTGATGTTATTTACTATTTTTAAAAATTGCTGACAATCGTTTCTCGGGAAGTGAGAACGATATCCCTTTGAGACGGAGGGAGTAACTACCATTTGAAGTTCTTGCTGAAACAAACACCACAGCGGTGCCGAATACATCTCCATGACAGCGACTTGTTCCTTTGCAACTGAAAAGTATATGGCTCGTGGCTTCCTGCACAACACAAGCCAGTCTCCCATTCGCTCACACATACTGTACACAAGATCCAAATTCCTACAGGCTACAGCAACAAGCCAACAATATACATTGCACTTGCACATCCGCAGCAGCTGCTTCCTCTCGTAGGTATCCATCAGGCATCGGTCGGAAATGACCTTTAATTAACAATTAACATACGAAAAGGGTTGGATACGGATCGGAACAGGATGCGTGCACCAACAACAACCGCACACGCACACGGCAAAAACCGCCCGCACAGCAAGCGCATGCATGCCGCTAGCTGCAGGTTCATTGAACCTTTATATTGGTATACACGTATCGATACACATAGTCGTTGAATGTGCGCCAACGATTGTTGATGAGATGCATGAGAGCACTCTTGACCCAGAAACTACTTCTTTTTAATGAGGAAAAGTTTTCGGTCTCTGCAAATGCACACATACAGTAATGTTCTTACAAAGTTTTCAGCTAATTGCTGTAAAAAAAATGAACGCGAGAAAACAAGTTGATCAAATTGCTGATTATAAGCAAAGATTTATTGCTTCTCCATCCGCTCTCGGCCAAAAGGTCCATCGTAACAACTTCTAGTGCTTGGTTCGCTAGTCGACTGGTCTCGCTCCTATTATTCAAATACAAGTAGTTTTATTTTTAATTCTCTAACCTTTATCAAGTTTATGGATCATACACCCAACATTTCCAAGACAGCATTCCCTTACGAACGAAAAAAGTTGTTTTAATCCTATAGAATAATTCGACTCACCCTATGAACACCCTAAAATAAAGAAATAGCATTGCTAAATCCTATGGCAATTCTAGGAAAACATGAATATTTGTACCAAGTTGAGAATTTGAACATGAAAAAAATCTAACCAACTAAGCTCTATGCTCAGCTTGTGATAACATATTTATTTGGTATCATAAATATTAATATATTCAATTATAAATTTAGGAAAGTTCGACTTTAGGATAAAACATGACCTAATTTTTGGAACAATAGGAGTAATAATAAATTAATTTGGAGACATGTATAAGGAAGCGGAGATTCAAAGACAAATACTATAGGAGATCACGATGCATGGAGTATCATTCCAATTCCCAGCAACTTGTTGCAAGCCAGTGGAGAGAGGCCGAAGAACCTACAGCAGCACACATTTCATTATTGTTTAGGTCTTGTTTTCTTGGTTGCTGCTGGTTGGGGGAGGTGTTTGAAGCAAACTGGGTACGGCTGTATCGATCAAGTGGTACTTTGTTCGTCGTGTACAGCTTAGCACAAAATCTATCGATAGATGCAGCTAGCTGCCCACTTCAATCAGGACAAAATAAGGAAGAAAAATTATTAATTTGACTGCTCTGCCTTTGTTTGTTTTACGTGTTTGCAGTTACGAGCTAGGTCTCTAACTCTCTATGTTCGGACTTATCGTCAGCAAGATAAATATAACCGTTAATTAGGTGGCCATGTTGGCCACCAGTATTATCACCAGATAAATCAATTACTAGAATTCATACAAATTAAAACTATCTTAAATTTAACTAATTTTATAAATAATGTCTATGAAATAAAATGAGCACACGTAAAAATATATTCTATAATATTATCTAATGATATTTATCTATAGTAGTTTTTGATGGTTCATTTAGAAATTCAGTCAAAGTTGTTTGCACTAATACTACTACGAATTTATTTACAGATGGACGACGAGTAGGTGGATGATTAGCTCTCGAGACCCCAACGTTGGATGCATGACACTAGTACACAAAAGCTCTCTATACAGGCGGTTGGTGTCTCATTTTCACTGTTCTCCAACCGCCAGTGGGAGAGGCCAGTGAAAATGACCCATTTCCACTGGCGGTTTGGTTGAAAACCACCAGTGGAAATCGAACCGCCTGTAGAAATCATTGCCCAGAAAACACCCAAAAGATAGCAAAAAAATATTTTTAAAAGGGCAAAAAATATTTTTCGAACCGGGGGAGGCCGCCGCCCGCCCGTCTCCGTCAAAGTCGTAAGTCGCGCGCTACGCGGCCGTGGGGTTCGAACTCGCGACCTCGGCCTGGCGTATCCCCCTCTACCACTCCACCCACATGTCACTTGTGTCTATATTCCATTTCGGTTCACTACATATTATCCCAAACCGATGGTAAATTCAATATTTTGGGGTCTAAACGAATTCAAATGAAAAAGTGTTTAACTACAAAGTTTCATAACTTTTCGAGGTCTACAACTTTTATTTAGAGTGTTTCTCCATCCGAGGTCATTTGTAAAATTTGAATTTCAAATTTAAAAATTTCGTTAAGTAGTTTTCTATAAAAAGATGCTTTCAAATAAAAAGTTGTCAACTACAAAGTTTCATAACTTTTTAAGATCTATAACTTTTATTTTGGGAGTTTCTCCATCCGAGGAAGTTTAAAAAACTAAAAAATTAATTTCAAACTATTTCTCTTGGCGGATTTCTTAAGAAACCGCCAAGAGAAATCGATTTTCACCTGGCGGTTCCTTAAGAAATCCGCCAATAGAAATAGTCGATTTCCACCGGGCGAATCCTTAAGAAAACCGCCGGTAGAAATCGTATTTTTACTTGGCGGTTTCTTAAGAGAACCGCCTGTAGAAATAGGGCCGATTTCTATTCTAAAGAGAAACCGTCAGTAGAAATAAAACGCTAGTATCAAGAGAAATGGTTTGTGTACTAGTGTGAGTAAACTAGGTCCTGCAAGCATGAGTAAACAAAACCCAAGTGGAAGCATCTAAATCGTTAGAAATTCAGTCAAAGTTTGTACTAATACTACTACGGATGAGAGGACTGATCCGCTGCAATCTAGTTGCGTCAATGTACATTAACAAATAACAATGCATGGTTGTTCGGTTCGTCATATGAGTCGACTGATAAGATAAACCGATTGATTTGCTGTGAGAAAAAAAATATAATGATAAGTCAGGTTGATGAGAAATCCGACTGATAAAACAAACGAATCGAAAGAGTAAAATCGTAGGGAGCGCCCAAAGAGCATGGCAAAGCAAAACACAGAAACAACAACACGCGCCGACAGAAACACGACAACATGGGATGGCGTATACTATGTAGGAGCGTGCGCACGGCTGGCCTACCACCACCAATATACCGTCCCGGACGACCGCCGCGACGCACAAACAACGCATGCGGTCGCGGTCCGCCGGCCGGCCGGTCTGTTGCCGTCGACCACTACTTCAGGCCGGCTTGTGCCGGCGCGGCGCAGTCTAGACGATTATCTTACGACGTGCATGCATGCATGCAACTTGCGGCGGCAGAGCCTGCAGTTGGATGGGATCGGGTACGGCGTGGGTTGGCTTTATTTGCAGTGGCAGCAGCTGCGCGGTGCAGGCATGTGCCCAACGGGGCCAGGGCATGATGAGGCGCTCATCATCATCATTATCATGATCATGATCATCATCATCATCAGAAGAAGAAACTCATCATCCAGCAAACGATATGGATCAAGCGATGCATTTATCGGCGGCGAGCGAATCCCTTTTGCCAGTGATGAGAGTATCTCTATCATAGTCATGCATGCCTTTTCTTCTTCATTTCCTGTCTATCTCTTCTGTCTTGGAGAAGGACCTGCTGCAAATAATCATGATTCAAAGTTTTCACAAAAGTGGCCTGTTTAACTCCGATCTTAATTATATGGTCACAATGATCTCCCACAACCATCTCAGATCAATGATTAATATATTGTGGGACAGTGGGAGCACAAAGCAAGGCACTTGATGATATGACTACACTCTCTCTGTCCTAAAATAGGTGTTATTTTTGGTTTTGTACTACAAGTTTAATTTAATTTATAGAAAATATGTGCAATATCTATATATCTAAGTAAATTTGTTAAAAATCAGATTCAAAGATCTTTTAAATGATACTAATTATGATACTAATCAATAATACTTATTATTTATAAAAATTGCTGGTAGGTTCTTCCGGGAAGCAAAAGTGATAAATATTTTGGAACGAAGGGAGTATATAATAATCTTCTAAAAACACTACAGTTGGCTGAATTTCTAGAAAAATGATACTCCATAGTCTTGATTTATCTCTCCCTCTTCTCCCTGCCACCTCTTCTTCATCCCATGTCATCATTGTTAATTGCCGCCACATCTTTTAGGACCCATGACCATGAGCTCAGTGAAGATGACTCGCGAAGACAAAATGGTGAAGACAACTTCAAAGGATATAGGCAATTTGGCATCAAAACTAGTAGAAGTAGTAATTTTTAGCCAGTACTCGATCGATCGGTTGATCCAAACGCCCCAATAAACCTTTGTCGCTGCTCCACTGCACGCTGGTTATTACGACTAGGAGTGGGGTAGACCTGCTGCTCTGTTCCTCTCACCAGCCGGCGAGCAAAGTTGGCTGCTGCTTCCCCGACACGTATGTACGCATAGATCGATCGACGACCAGGAAACAAGAAAAAAACACGCACCATCCAGCTATTCCATTGGGTCATGCACGGCGCTGAAAAAGTACTAGCTAGCCAACGTACACCTCACCTAGTTGTGTCTTGTACGTATCCAGCACCGAAAACGACCTGCACGAGGATAAGAAAATAAAAAGGAGCTAGCTAGCTAGCTAGGCCCTGTCAAATTCGTGTCAAACACACACACGGTACTATTCGACGTTGAATCTCTCTAGCTCCATCTCCATCTCCATCGGAGGTGGACGGGGACGGGGATGCATTGCATGTACACAAACACAAGAGGTCAAGAGCACAGACACACGGAAGCAGCAGCAGGAGAGGAGGGGTTCGTTGCACTTGCACCTCGATCTGATCGAGATGTATCCACGTCCGCCGGCCGGCATACGAGTAGTACGAGACGACGACTAGTGTGTGTGTGTGCACGCGCGTTCGCCGAGGATGACACAAAAAAGTGCCCCCGATCGCGACACGTACGCGGCCGGACGGATTGGTGGATCAGTCGTCCATGTACTGCCCACCGTAAGTCGTCAAACGCACACGCATGCATGCACCGCGCAGTTTCTCAAGTGGCTAGCTGCATGCAGTAGCTGCCTTTGAATTTGAATTCAAACTCGCTAGTTCGTTTGATCCAACAACTAAATTTTTTAGACTGCTAAATTTAGCTGCTATTAGGGACCTAAACGATCCAGCTAAAATTTAATTGAGTTTAACTGCTTCAATCTATCTAAGTTCAGATAAAGTTTTAGCTAAGCTTATTTACCTGGAGGGCAGATCCAAACACCTTAGCTATAAACTTTAGCTGAGATAACTTTTAACTAGTTAGAGTTTAGATTTAAAATTTTAGCTAGCTAAATTTTAGTTGGATAGATCTAAACAGACTTCTTTCGTACTCCGGGCGAAAACTACTGCATGCGTAAACTCGATCATTATTAAGGCAAGTTTTTAGTACAGGTCCCATATCCTTGTTTTTAAGATTCTCAGACGTTAGAAACCATATAAATAAGTTTCATCCTCATAAAACTCATTTCATTCCATAAAACTTCTATCATCTTTATTTTTATTTAAACAATGTCATATCAGTTTATTTAATGACTATAAAACTCTCGTTAAAACTGGTCTACACACCATGATACCAACATAATAAGGGGTACACAGAAAAGGTGGTGATCAAGGACTAGATATTTGAGATCGTATTCGAATTCATACGCTACGACGTGTTTCGGGGAACAGATAGTATTATTGGGAGCAAGTTGCAAGCCAGCATGCAGTGCACAGCTTGAGAAACAGCTCAGATTTCATTGTTTAGGACTGGATCAACAGGTAGTGGTTCCTTGGTCATCATTGTACTCTTGTACAAGATCTAGCCATATGGCCTGGATTCATCTCCCCAATGCAAGTAATAGAGAGTAATAAAGGTCTGGTCCAAGACCAAGAGCATGAAGGGAACGAAAGAAAATCAATAAATAAAGCCCAAGTAGATGCATGCTTTTGGTGGGGTAGGGAGGAACAAAGAGTTGCAACTTGTGTCGCTTTAGTACAGGTTTGGTATGACGATGGTGCATGTGCACTGAATTTGGGTGCATGTTTTGATATAATGCTAGCTAGATCACAAATTCTATAATAGTCCCATTGAATGATTTAGGTCAATGCCCATAGAGATCATTCAACTTAAATTTTGATCCAACAATCTTAGATAGTAATGAGCTGGAGTTGCATAGTATATGTTTGGATTTGACATCCACTAGTACACAAACCATTTCTCTTGACACTAGCGTTTCATTTCTACTGGCAGTTTCTCTTTAGAACAGCCTGTAGAAATCGGGCCTATTTCTACAGGCGGTTCTCTTAAGGAACCACCAGTAGAAATATGATTTCTACTGGCGGTTTTCTTAAGGAACCGCCAGTAGAACTCGACTATTTCTACTAACGGATTTCTTAAGGAACTGCCAAGAAATCGATTTCTACCGGCGGTTTCTTAAGAGAACCGTCAATAGAAATAATTTGAAATTAATTTTTTGAGTTTTTTAAACTTTCTCGGATGGAAAAATTCTCAAAATAAAAGTTATAAATCTCGAAAAGTTATGAAACTTTGTAGTTGACAACTTTTTCATTTGAAATCATCTTTTTATGGAAAACTATTTAACGAAATTTTTAAATTTGAAATTCAAATTTTGCAAATGACCTCGGATGGAGAAACACTCTAAATGAAAGTTGTAGATCTTAAAAAGTTATGAAACTTTGTAGTTGAACATTTTTTTATTTGAATTCATTTGGACCCTCAAATATTGAATTTTCCATCGGGTCTGTATAATATGTGGGGAATAAAAATGAGAAGTAGGCACAACTGACCTGTGGGTGGAGTGGTAGAGGGGGTACGCGCGAGGCCAAGGTACGCGACTTAAGACTTCGACGGAGACGGACGGGCGGGTGCCTCCCCCGGTTCGAAAAATATTTTTGGCCTTTTTAAAAAATATTTTTTGCTATTTTTGGGTGTTTTCTAGGCAACGATTCCTTAAGAGAGCCGCCTGTAGAAATCGATTTCTACTCGACCTCTCGATCTTGGCGGTTCGAAAAACGCCAGTAGAAATACGTTTGGAACCGCCAGTATAGGACTTTTCTATACTAGTGATCATGCCTTTGACTCTTCACAATGCCTCTTTGAGAGAAGAACGCCAATGAAAAAAAAATTCGTCAACGACATTTTGAGAGAACAACTGATGCATGGAACCTATTACGGAAGTGTATATATATATATATATATATATATATATATATATATATATATATATATATATATATATATATATATAATAGTTGATAATAATGCAGCAACGACATTTTGCCAAACCAGTCATTGGCAGCTTGGTCATCGACCGATCCGACGGGCGAGTGCAAATACAATGGATTTTTTATCAGCTTCACATCGACGAGACTGACAAAACGGCAATATAATGTCCTGTTGTCAATAGTGAGATTAAGTTGGCAAAGGTCCGGCTTCAGGGTTTGAACATTGCTGATGCAAGCCAGTGGAGAGAGGCCGAGAGGAACCTACAGCTAGCACACATTTCATTATTATTGTTTAGGTCTTGTTTTCTTGGTTGCTGGTTGGGGGAGGTGTTTGAAGCAAACTGGGTACGGCTGTATCGATCAAGTGGTACTTTGGTCGTCGTGTACAACTTAGCACAAAATCTATCGATAGATCCAGCTAGCTGCCCACTGCATGTAATCAGGACAAAATAAGGAAGAAAAAATATTAATTTGACTGGTCTGCCTTTGTTTGTTTTACGTGTCTGCAGTTACGAGGTCTGTATATATGTTTCGGGACCTGTCGTCAGCGAGATAAATATAATCGTTAATTAGGTGGGCATTATGGCCATCAGTATTATCACCAAATAAAACAATTACTAGAATATGTGCAAGTTAAACTATATCTTAAGTTCAACGTCTATATATGAAATACAGTAAAATGAGCACATATAAAAGTATATTCTATAATAAATCTAACGTCATAAATTTTGATGGTTCATTTAGAAATTCAAAGTTTGTAAGTACTGGATGAGTAGGTGGATTAGCTTCCCTGAGACCCCGACGCTAGATGCATGAGTAAATTTTAGGTCCTACATGCATGAGTAAACAAAAACCACGTGGACTTTTTTAAAATGTATTTTTAGATACCAACTTGTATTGGTCGCTTTTAAAATAGGAACCTCTATAAATTATTTTTGTAGCCATGGTTACTGGTGATGAGAGCCCGTGGTGTGTATATGCCATGCATTAGCACCACCGTCGAGATGAAGCAAGTGGCTATGACAAATGTTGGTGCATTACGTGATCAAATCTACCGCTATTGATGTATATATTAATTTATGATCCCGGTGCAATGCACGGGCTAGTACTAATACGAATTTATCAGATGGACGAGTATGTGGATTAGCTTCCCCGAGACCCCGACGCTGGATGCATGAGTAAATTTTAGGTCCTACATGCATATGAGTAAACAAAAACCAAGTGGACGTACGCATCTTAATCTTTCGACTACTACTCATGCAATCTAGTTGCGCCAATCTACATTAACAATGCAGAGAGTAATCGTCAGGGAGCGCCCGGATCGGAGATTATGGCAAACCAAAACACGGGAACGACACACGCCGACAGAAACACGGTAACATGGGATGGGCTACCACGACGACACCGTCCCGGACGACCGCCGCGCGCGATGCACAAACGCAGGCGGTGCCGTCCGCCGGCCGGCGGTCTGCCGCCGTCGACCACTACTTCAGGCCGGCGTTGCCTTGTTGGTCATGTTCGATCTTCCGGCGCGCGCGGTGCCGTCTAGACGATTATCTTATGATGACGCGCAATCATGCATGCATGCAACTTGCGGCGGTAGCCTGCATCCTGCAGTTGGATTGGATCGGGTGGGTGGGTTGCCATTGCAGTGGCACAGCGGCTGCGGTGCATGCATGCATGTGCTCAACGGGGCCGGGCCGGGGGGCATGATATATCAGTTCGATTCGAGACCATCAACTAGCTCATCCGTCCAGCTTGTTGTCAAAAAAAAAAAATGCTAGCTCATCCAGCAGACGATGGATCAAGCGGATGCATGCATGAATCGGCGGCGAGCGAATCCCTTTTGCCTGTTTGTTTTGTTTTCTTCTTCATTCCTTGTATCTCTTCTGTCTTGGAGAAGGATCGGACCTGCTGCAAATAATCATGATTCAAGATTTCAGAAAAGTGGTCTGTTTAATCTGATCTTAATTGTGGTCACAATGACCCCACAAGGGCACAAACATCTCATATCAATGATTTAATATGATGTGGGACACAGTGGGAGCGCCAAGGAGGCACTTGATATGACTATATAATAATCTTTGACCCTTCAGTTCAAAAAATTAATCTTTGACCCAATTTCTAAAGTAAAAACACTATTTGGCTGAATTTCTAAACCATCCACAATTGACTGAATTTCTAAGAAGAGTTTCATCTTATTCTCTCTTCTTAAAAATGTTGCCTTGTCACAAAAATGCTTATATGGTAGCCTATTAAATAGAAATAAAACTCATATGACACTCTTATTGAAACTAGACTTATATAACAAATCATGTCTACACGGGAATCAGGATGACAATATCTGTGATAGGAAGATAGGAGGAGAAGATATATGATTAGATGAAAATTTTGTTGTACAAACTATCCAGTGGAAGTATGTTTCCATGGATAATGTCTATGTTAATCTTCAAGTGTATATAGAAAGTACCTCATACTTCTAGAGTTGAGATTGTCCTAAACTTTGTCACTCCTGCCAGAGCATCTCCAACAGTTCCCTATTTTAGGTTGTTATTCTTAGTTTTTTGGTAAACACATAAAAAACCTTCTCCAACAGTTCCCCATCTCAGGTTGCCATTTATCCCAAGTTGGGAAAAAGAACCTCCAAGACGCCAAGATATATATGCGCTTTCGACTCGACTCAGCGCGCATCTGACCGTATTAGAAGAGGTGGAAGGGTGAAAAAACAATTTTATTTCTGCTTCAGGGTTCCTGATGTAAGTTTTCAAGAGGTGGAAGGCTATAAACATAATTTTGTTTACGTCTCGGGGTTCCCTGATGTAAGTTTGATGTAAGTTTGATCTGTGTTTGGCAAGTGAATTATGGCAAACTATTGGAGAGAGCCTCTTTTTTTACTTGCCATATATTTTAGAGAGTTGCAAAATCACAAGATTTGCCAAGTGAATTTTAGCAAACTCTTGGAGATGCTCTAATTAATGCTTATTATTGTTTAGGGGTTCCACCTTAAGGTGTGGTTCAACATCAAACATTGTCAGAGCAAGTATAAGAAATCTTACTTAACAAGCGGTAAGGTAATCCACGTCATCAAAATTTTATGTGACAGAAAGAGAAATAAAGAAAGAGAATGAAACGGGCGCTTGCTTTACCGCCCCATGCATCCCATGTACAACTGGCTTGCATGGAGCCATGCGTGGGCAAAAAGAAGTTTGTTTCTTCATCATGTTTTAAGGCTTTGTTTAGATTGGGGATGGAAAAAGATTGAAAAGTCCTGTAGCATTTCGTTTGTATTTGGTAAATATTATCCAATCGTGGCCTAACTAGGCTCAAAAGATTCGTCTCGTGATTTACAACAAAACTGTGCAATTAGTTATTTTTTTATTTATATTTAATGCTCCATACATGCGGCTACAAATTGATGTGATGGAGAGAGAGTGCAAAGTCCTGTAATAGTTCGTTTGT
Organism: Chrysopogon serrulatus; assembly: GCA_015844335.1. NCBI lineage: Eukaryota > Viridiplantae > Streptophyta > Magnoliopsida > Poales > Poaceae > Chrysopogon > Chrysopogon serrulatus. The sequence goes on from JADLZL010004342.1 coordinate 57,407, forward strand.
ATTTGGTAAATATTGTCCAATCGTCGTCCAACTAGGCTCAAAAGATTCGTCTCGTGATTTACAACCAAACTGTGCAATTAGTTATTTTTTTATTTATATTTAATGCTCCATACATACGGCTACAAATTGATGTGATGGAGAGAGAGTGAAAAACTTGGAATTTGGGGGGTGATCTAAACAAGGCCTTACAGGTAATCTTTTAAGCTGCCTAGTATACGTGATGGCGTTATACTCTTGCACGCAACCCGCTTACAACATAGTCGGTGTTTTTATTAGCCTTGCTAGTAATATGGAAACAAAAGATGTCTTTTAAGCCCTTATAGGTACCACGTCTATTTTGTTGGTGATCTATGGCCACTCCACAGTATGTGAGCCATCTATATATATGGTCTCCACGTATTTATAACAAAATGGTACTATATCCCATTGATTAATTTATAGGCCACTCCATTGATTTATCTCCCTCTCTCCTCCCTGCCACCTCTTCTTTATCCCATGTCATTGTTTATTGTTGCCTACAAGACCCATGACCATGAGCTCGATCAATGAAGACGACTCGAGAGAAGGCAAAATGGTGAAGACAACTTCAAAGGATAGGCAATTCAGCATCAAATAAAACTAGTAGAACTAGTTTTTAGCCGCCTACTTCCGTCCATCCAGCCCTAATAATAAACCTTTGTCCGCTGCTCCACTGGTTATTACGACTAGATGTGGGTTATTATGACTTGTATATGACCTGCTGCTCTGTTAATTATGGAGTAGTACTCCTACCTCACCGCCGACCGGCCGGCTAGCTAGTTGGCTGCTCCCCCGACACGTATGTACGCGTAGACCAGTTAACAAGAAACACGTACCTATTAGTCCTCTCGATTCTCGAAGCACCAGCCATCCATTCCATTTGGGTCACGGCGCTCAAAAGGTGTTGTGAATCCGGAGCTAGCCAGTAACGTACACCTCACCTGGTTGTGTCTTGTACGTATCCAGCACCGAAAACGACCTGCACGAGGATAAGAAAAAGGACCCTGTTTGAGTGTCAAACACACACAGTACTATTCGACACTAAATCTCTAGCTCCATCTCCATCGGATCGGAGGTGGACGGCCGGGGACGACGGGGATGCATTGCATGTACACGAACACAAGAGGTCAAGAGCAAGACACGGCAACAACCACCAAGAAATTAGCAAAAGCGCATGGCTGCATGCAGTTGCCCTGCAGCATCAGCAGGGTTCGTTGCACTTGCACCTCTGATGGATCGAGATGTATCCACGTCCGCCGGCCGGCACACGAGTGAGTACGTACGAGACGACTAGTGTGTGTGTGCGCGCGCGCGCGCGCGCCGAGGATGACAAGAAGCAAGTGGCCCCCGATAGCGACATGTACGCGGACGGATTGGACGATTGGTGGAGTCGTCCATGTGCTGCCCACCGTACGTCGTCAAACGCACACGCATGCACCGCGCAGTTTCTCAACTATGGCTAGCTGCAGTAGCTGCCTTTGAATTCAAACTCGCTAGCTCGTTCGTTTGATCCACCAACTAAATTTTTTAGGCGGCTAAATTTAGCTGCTATTAGAGACTCAAGCGATCTAGCTTTAAAATTTAGTTGAGTTTAACTGCTTCAACCTATCTAATTAAGCTCAGCTAAAGTTTTAGCTAAGCTTATTACCTAGAGAATCCAAACACTCTAGTTAAACTTTAGCTAAGATAACTCTTAACTAGCTAGCGTTTTGCTTTCAAACTTTAGCTAGCTAAATTTTAGTTGGGTAGATTCAACAGGCTTTTGTCGTACACCGGTTGAAAACTACTGCATGCGTAAACCCCATCATTGCTAAGGCAAGTTTTTAGTAGAGGCCTCATATCCCTGTTTTTAAGATTCTTAGGTGTTAGAAACCATGTAAATAAGTTTCATCCTCGTAAAACTCATTTCGAAACTCTATCATCTCTCTTTTCATTTAAACTATGTCATGCCATTTTATTTAATATCTATAATGTAAAAGGAGATGACAACCGTGACTGCCTATCTTGGCTCGTATCCGTGTTGATGTATATATAACAATTACAAGACTTGGCTTACAAGGCAGTTAGTTGGGGAGATAATGATCTCACCTCTAAATCTAACAAACCTGATTCTATCTTAACCAACACACGTACATGATCACAGTCATATGCCATGTTACATTTGTGTACGTTTACAAGATATGTTACGTTTCCCAACACCCCCGCTCAATCTATACTTGTCTTCTCAACAAGATTTTCTTCAAACTTCCGCTGCGGCAATGCTTTAGTACAGCCATCTGCCACTTGATCTTTAGTAGGCACAAACCTTATTTCTAGCTGTCTTCTTGCAACCCTCTCGCGTACAAAATGGAAGTCAATTTCTATGTGTTTAGCCCCGGCATGGAAAAACTGGATTTGCTGCCAAATAGGTTGCTCCAAGATTGTCACACCAGAGACGAGGTTTTACTTTTAGTTTGATCCCTAGCTCACCAAGAAGCTGTTCTATCCAAATCATATCAGCTGTTGCATTTGCCATTGACTTGTACTCGGCTTCAGTGCTAGATCCGGACACCGTAGGTTGCTTTCGAGCACTCCACGAGATCACATTCGATCCCAAGAAGATTACAAATCCACCAAGTAGATCTTCTATCATATGTAGATCCTGCCCGATGCAAGGCGTCTGAAAAACCACTAACAATTAATGGTGACTTCTTTCTAATCAACAGCCCCTGTATTCATAGAAAACTTCAGATATCTAATGATCCTTTTGACTGGCCGACCGGTGAGTTGTAGTGCGTGCATGCAAATATTGGCATACTCTGTTAACAAAGCAAATGCTAGGTCCGGTCTAGTAAGAGTGATGTACTGCAATGCACCAACCACACTCCTATACCTGGTGCTATCTTCTGGACCGAGTAGATCTCCATCTCCTTTTGTCATCTTCTCTGTAATTGCCATAGGAGTAGCAACAGGTTTGCAATTCAACATCTTCACTCTGGACAGAATATCTCGAGCATACTTCCTTTGAGTTAGAAGCAAGTCACCACTGGGTTTTCTTTCCACCTCTATTCCCAAGAAGTAGTGCAAATCTCCAAGATCCTTGAGAGCAAAATCCTTCTTGAGTGCCTGCAACAGTACCTTTACAGCATCTTGTGATGAGCCAGTTACTATTATATCATCCACATAAATCAACATGTAAATCTCTACACCTCTTTTACTATAAATAAAGAGTGAGGTATCCGATTTGGAAGGAACAAACCCAAGAGCAATAAGTTTGGAGCTTAATTCTGCATACCAAGCTCTTGGAGCTTGTTTCAACCCATAGATGGCTTTCTTGAGCTTGCAAACAAAGGAAGGACATTTTGGATTCTCAAACCCTGGTGGTTGTCTCATGTAAACCTCCTCTTCCAGAACACCATGAAGAAACGTGTTCTGAACATCTAGTTGACGTAGACACCATCCTCGTGCAATTGCCAAGGATAGTACCAATCTTACAGCTTGCAATTTTAAACCATCGGATGAATGTATCTTCATAATCAATCCCATATCGTTGCTTGAAGCCTTTAGCAACTAATCTCGCCTTATAACGATCAATCGACCATCGCTCTCTTCTTTATCTTAAACACCCACTTACAGTCAATAACGTTCTTCCCTTGTGACAATGGAAGAAGATTCTAGGTGCCATTTCTTTGTAATGCGTCATACCGATCTTGCATTGCACCTTTCCACTTGGATGATTTTAAGGCCTCCTCCATAGAATTGGGCTCATCGAAGCAACAATATTAGCATAACGCATTGTACCATCAAGTATAGATCTTTGGTTTAATAATACCGCTTTAAAGATGCGTGCCGTGGTTGAGACACTGCGGGGTTGTGTCCCGTTTGCGTCATCAATTGAGCTGCCTCATTTGTACTCGGGCCACACCCCGATCCGAGTCATGCGCGAGAAGATCCCGTGGTCGGTGGTGGTGTCGCGACGCTACCGGGAGACACAGGCATGAGAGCCGATGTCGATCCCCGCCCCCCCCCCACGCGTTGAGTGCGGAGAGGCGGCTGCATCCTCGGGACGCAGATTCGACCGCCGACGCGATCTGCCGAAGGATCATCCTCGGATCCTAAGCTCGGATTCGTTGTGGGCTGCTGGATCCGTGGCCTCATCATCATATATTTCCGAACAACCCGCACATCATCGATCCCCCGGTTTTCATCGCCATTAGTTGCAAATGCCAGGATTAATAACATTAGGAACATGGCAATCTACTACCCGGGGAACAAAAAGGATTTAGGTTTTCGGGAAGGAGAGAGACTTCATCTCTTAAACGTGCACCGCATTAGGATGCAAGGATGAGAAGGGAAAAACATCTTCATCAAACACAACATCTCGAGAGATGTAAATGCGACTGCCTCTTTGGTTCAAGGCATTTAAAGCCCTTGTGAAGAGAACTATAGCCAAGGAACACGCATTGCGTTGGACAGGAAGGACAATTTCCTTGTATTATATGGTCTCAAATTTGGCCAACATGCACACCCAAATATCCCGAGAGAATCATAATGAGGTTTTTTCTTTAACGTAAAACTCAACAGAGTTTTATTTTTGATGACTTTTGATGGGAGGATGTTAATAATATATGTGGCGGTAAGAAAGGCATGATCCCGTAACTTTAATGGCATAAATGCTTGGGCTAGAAGAGATAGACCAACTTCTACTATGTGTCCATGCTTCCTCTCAGCTCTACCATTTTGTTGGTGTGTATGTGGACAAGGACTCTATTGGAAATCCCCAATTCACTACAAGTGATAGGGCCTTCTGTGACCATTATCAAGTTTCTGTGTGGTCACAGAAGGCTAGTCATAAAAGACCTTCTGTGACCATTTTATCAGATTTTTGTGACTATTTTTGATCTGTGACTAGAGTAAGTGTCATAAAATTGGTCATAAGATCAAAAATAGTCACAAAAATCTGATAAAATGGTCACAGAAGGTCTTTTATGACCGGCCTTCTGTGACTATTTGCAGTGGTCACGGAAGCTTATAATGGTCACTGTAAGGCCTCATCTGTTGTAGTGATTGTTGGAAAAAGGAATTCAATCTCTCATATTCGCCCCCCCCCAATCAGTTTGCATATGCACTATCTTCTTGTTGAATTTCCTCTCAACAAGATTTTGGAAATTCTTGAAAACGTGAAACACTTCGGATTTGTGTTTGAGGAGGAAGATCCACGTGTATCTACTGTAATCATCAATAAAGGAAACATAGTAAGCATGATTGCCAATAGAAATACACTACTACACAAAATCTTTTGCAAGGCACTTGCAAATGGGCCTCGAGGCGGTTTTGCCCCAAAACCGCCTTTGGTTAATGGTCGTGAGCCCACTGGGTGGCCGGCCAAGCAATAGTTTTGATTAATAGATTAACCGAGGCGGTTGTCTTAGAAAAACCGCCTTGGTTAATTATCTATTAACCGAGACGGTTGTTTCTAAGACAACCGCCTCGGTTAATCTATTAACCGAGGCGGTTTTCTAAGACAACCGCCTCGGTTAATTAGAATTAACTGAGGCGGTTGTTATAATAAAAACCGTCTCGGTTAATCAATTAACCGAGGCGGTTACGTTATAAAAAGCCGCCGCAGCAAACATTTGGCCCAAATAGCCCGTTTAGGGCCCAATTACGATGGCTAGTATATATATCCGAGGCACCCAAACCCTAAATCACTCTCTCCCTCTCCTCGGCCGTCACTACCTCCCTCTCTTCTCTCTCTCCCCGCTCGAGCGCCGGTGGAGGCTGACCTCCACCCCTTACCCGGCCCTCGGTGGCTTCGGGCGGCCCCAACTCAAATCCCCCGGCACGGCGGGGGCGCAGGGCGGCCCGAGCCCCCCCTCAGTAGCCGGGCTGCTGGGCACAGCGGCGCAGAGGCTGCCAGAGGCTGTCGCCTCAGAATGGCGCTGCAGCCCCAGAGCAGGCTGGGCGGCCCTAGGAAGGCCAAGGTCGTCCCGGCAGCGTGGCTTGGAGTGGAGGGCAGGAGCCCGGCCTCCCCTCGCACGGCAACTCCGTGCCCGGGCTGCTCCTCCCTAGCCGCAAGCGACGACGGTGACGGCGGCGCGCAGTGGACGGTGGTGAGCGGTGAGAGCGCGGCCGAGGCCGATCTAGTGGAGGGAGCCCGGATCCGACGGCTTGCAGGTCGGGTCCGCGCTGTCCCGGTGGGCGAGGCAAACGCGGCGGCGACAGCGGCGGAAGAAGCATGAAAGCATGTGGGCTCGTCGATGGGCTTAGCGGGCTCATCGATGGGCTCACTGGATTTTTTTTTGTTTTTTATTTTATTAACCGAGACGGTTTTTATAACACAACCGCCTCGGTAAATACATTAACCGAGGCAGTTTCCCAACCGCCGGTTAACCAAAAACAACCGCCTCGGTTATGTTTTTCTCGTAGTAGTGATAGGGGCAGGCTCCCACACATCCGAGTGAATGTAACACCCCGGTGTTACGTTAACCAAAAACCTGCCATGTCATCATCATCATTGCATAAGCATTCATCATTAGAAAACCCTAATTCAAACAATTAAAATGAGTTTATGATTCTAGGGTGTTGTTTGAGTTCTTTTATATCACATGTGTATGTGTTGATAATTTAAACTTCACTCACATGTTTACTTTTATCGATAAAAACAATCAACTAAAATGAATCTTGATGTTTGCAAGTGCTTGGCTAACTCTAACTCACACCCCAAAGATGTTTTACAAGTCAAGTGAGGTGCAAGAAAGAACCAAATTTGAAATTGGAGTTCAAAATCCTAAACCCTAGCTTGATGGCTAAGTATAGGAATTTGAATTTTACTTTCAATTTTGGTGAGCTAACCATAATCAATTTTCTAAATAAAAGTTGCTAACCATTGGCACCATTTCAAAGTATGAAGTTTGTACTTTGAAAGAGTGCCATTGGTTGAGTTTGAAAAGTGCCACAACATCACTAATTATTTGCCCAAGAATTCAATTTGAAAATCCAATTCAAAAGCTTGAATTTCAAAGTGAAACTACCCCTTTTCAATTTCACCTCAAAATGTTCAAAATTTGGGAAAACTCCAAAAATACAGTTTGTGCATCTCTTTGAGCTCTACAACTTTGGTATATAAAGTTTTTCAAGTTTTTGAATAAAATTTGGAGTAATTTCAAAAGTTATTTGAATTGGAAAATGTCCCTTTTAAGTTTTAAACTTCAATTCAAAAATTATTTGGTTTCATGAAAAATTTCCTAAATGAAAGTTGTAGATATTGAGAAATAGAACAACTTTTATTTTTAGAGATTTTCATCTTTTATTCAAAATTTGAAAGTAATTTTAAAATCCCTAAAGTTAGGGTTTTGCTTTAAATTCAAATTTGAAGTCAAATTCAAAAACCAATTTGAATATGACCAAACTCCTTTAATGAAAGTTGCAGAGCACAAAATTTGGAACAATCTGTATTTTGGGATATTTTTTGTGAACAGTTCAAATTTTAAAAGTAATTTCGAAAATGGGAAGAAAAGGTGGCACAAGCTACGATTGCATGAGAGGGTGCCCATGCCGGCCGACTCACCGGCGCCGCTATTCCCATTCCCACGCCTTCCGCAGGTTTCACGCGCCGCCGTCCACCTCCACGCCGTCGGTTGCTGGCCGCCACCTCACCGCACTGTCTCTACCCTATAAAAGCCATGCCCCGCCGCCTTTTCTCTTTTTCCCCACGCCGCCGGGCCGACGCCCACACCTTTTGCAAAATTCACGCTTCACACACCGCCATTGCTTCCAATCGTTTGCACACAGACCCCCAACCAATCTTCTTGCGCACACGCCGAGCCTCTTCTCGCTTGTTTTCGCTGCCGAGTCGCGTGCCACGATGTCTTCTTCCCTCACGCCAGGTCAACCACCGCCGTAAGCAACACGCCTGGGCAGAGCAGCTCGAGCCGCTCATGCTCTCCTTTTCCTTGTTGTAGTTTCGCTTTGATCTGCTGAAGGCCATCGGCTTTTCCTTTTCCACAGCCAACGCCTAGACACGCCGAGACGTCATCGCCACCGGAGTTCAACGCCGCCGCAGCCATCGCCGCCGCCAGTCAAACACCTTCCACCCATCTCAAGCTCTGCGCCGTGTTTTGACGCCTCGGTGAGCTTCGGAACTTACGGGGGTGTTGGTTACACTAGCGCCGTAGTAGGGATGCCGGAATGGTGGGATGCCGAGAGAGCCGCCGCACTCTAGCGTCGTGCTCGCCGGGCTGTGCTTGTGTGGTGTTGCTCCGAAGTCGCTCGCGGCTGTGGCCGAGTTCGGGTGAAGCCACTAGTCACGTTGGCACGCTTAGTTTTAACGGAGAAGCTCCGGTGAGCTTGTTCACCGGGGGCCGCGCGCCGGCGAGCCGCCGCGGTCGCTGTCCCGAGCACTCCGAGGGTTGGTAGGGGGTGTTTAGCAGCTCGTTGGGCGCGGCATGGAGCGTAGAGTCGGTTGGTCTAGTTGGTTGCGCCGAGGAGGTGTCATCGGGCGGAGTCGCCCCGCCGCCGTGCCGTTGTCCCCGTCGGCCGGAGAAAAGGGAGAGGAGGAAGGAGGAGCTGACAGGCCTAGCCCGCCTGTCAGCGAAAGGAGAGAGAGAGAGCGGGCGGGCGCAAGGGCGCTGGGCCGAACAGGCCGCAGCAGTCGCATCGTGCGCGTGCCGTGGGCCGCACAAGAAGCCCACGGGGAAGAGAAAAATGTTTTTCTTTTTCTAAATTTAATTTTTAGGTGCTGTTTTCACCTTTTTGTATTAATTTATTTTGGGCAGATAAAAATGTGAGAAAAAATATGTATGTGTTCCTTGTGATATGCTCTGGTCCAAGAAAAATACTAACTCTCGAAGTTTTTAATAAAATTTGATTATGCTTTAATTTGCTCCTTTAATTGATAAATGCAATTTCCATGATTTTTAATGATTAAAATATAAATCCAAAAATCATGAATTTTGTTTTGTGTGCTAATTAGGTGATGATGATCTTAATTATGAAGTTTGACCCTGTTTTGATTAAGTTTTGTATTACACTTAATTAATACCTTGTTTAATTAATGTTTAATTAATTAATCCTTTAGCTAATTAGGGTTTAATTAATCCCCAATTAGCAAGTTAATTAGTGGCTTTCAACAACTGTGAAAATGGTCAATAAATTAGTAATCACCTCTAATCACCATTAGGGTTGCTTGATTTTGGGATTGAGTGATGACCCTAGGTCATTAACCCTAATGACCTTTGGCATTTTATGTTGATTGCGTATCGTTAGTCCGTCGTTGTCGACGCTAGCTATACCTTCTTAGTGCAACTATACCGTGAAGGAAAGTTGTACTCAAGATAGATTAAAGATCGTTGCATCATTATCGCATGTCTTTATCACCGCATCGTAATCATGCATTCTTATCGTAGCCGTTGCCGGCTCGAGGAAGGGGTTGATGCAACTCCTGTTCTTGAAGAAGGTGATCATCGTGAGGAGGTTGGATCTGATCTTGGTGATTGGGTAGCCGATCCTCACTTCATCGAGCCCCAAGGCAAGCCCCGGATGCATTCAAACCCGCCTTTGTATTTCGAAAGCTTTATGATTTCATGTGATGATATATTGCATTAGGTGTAGGAGTTGTGTGCTATCCTACTTTGATGCATTTATCGTACCTTGTTACATTACCCCGTACACCTGTTTTGATTTCGAAATGCTTAGTTGCGCTTTTAGCCTTGCTACTAGTGTAGGTTTTGATAAAATTGTTTTCGAAAGGTGATAACAATACTCTCGAAGGGAATTTATTTAAAACTCGATGTTGCTTGTTGTTTATCCTTGTTCCGACGGGGTCAATGATATACAACAAGAACATGATGATGAGTAACTCGAGACGCTCGGTGGAGTGACTTGCATCGGGGAGGGGCTATTGCCCCGATGTAGTGTCGCCCACTTGTGTCGGTTAAGGACCGTCCGTTGTTTGGCCCCGGGATTATGAGGTTATTGGATAGTACTAGTCGCATGCTAATGGCGGTAAGCTCCACTTGGACTATTCGTTAATAGAACGGACAAGAAGCGTGTACCCATCCTACGATGCGCACCGCCCGAAGTGACCGAGCGGCCGTAGTGAGGTGGTGTACCGTGCACCCGTGCTAGTATGGAGAAATCTAAGCGTTGAGTTGATGTATGTAAGATGTTGAGTCCCGCATACATCGTGTGGCTAGGAAGCCCAACTGGTATATAAAGCGATTCGAATCGCCGTGTGCTCCACGATATGGGAGCCATGATCCGAGTCCCGCATCGTAGTAATAATGAAAGTCCGAGTATGAGAGTTTTGAATCCGCATATGTTTGATAAGTGATTGTTAAAGTAAGGATTGGCTTAGTCTCTTTTCGCAAAAAGGGTGTCTTTTGATCTTGCTAAAGCCTCACCTTGATTCCTATTAGCCAAAGCATTCCGAGTCTTCTCCCCCACTTTTTGGTCGGGTAAGTCTTGCGGAGTACTTTTTTTGTACTCGGGGGTTTGTTCAACCCCTCATTGCGGTGTGAACCGCATGGACAAGAGTGCTACGGCCCTTGTTGCATGACGGTTGTCGAAGAAGTAACCGATGAAGAGTGATTTGAGTGGCCTCTCGGGCGGGGCACTTTGGTTGTGTGATCTGTAATAAAGTTATATAATGATACTTCCGCCGGTTTGTAATAATAACACTCTGGTTTGTATAAGTTTTGTAAAAAGGTTTGTAAATTAAGTTATTGTAAGTCTTCCGCTACTCGTATTTGTATATGAAAACCGTTGTAATATCTTTGTGGGTATCTCTCGTAAGTATCGATCCCGAGTGATCGTGGTTTATCGGGGATTCACCCGACGGAACATTCTAGATTATGTGGTGCACAATTACGGCTGACAGAGGTCTTAGGGACAATGTCAGGTGCTTGTGGGCCATATAATTTAGAAGGTTCTGCCACAGAATCAAATCAAGGGGAGCACCACTTTTATTATTCGAGCTAGAATAGGGAAATTGGCGACTCTTTGCTCTTTGACAAGAGTCACACCCTGACTCAACATCACGATCTAAAGAACAAGGAAGCAAATTATTTTTGATGACTCTCTCAACAATAGGAAAGGACGCATGACCCAAACGACTATGCCATCGCCAAGCGGATGGTCTACTGACACGACAAGCCTCCGCTTAAGACGCTGTGCTCCTCGCCTCTTGAGACCTCAACGGATAGAGGCCACCCTCACACTTGCCGCGATGAAAGGTTCTCTTCGTGAGCCCGATCCTTTATAAGAAAATAATGAGGATGAAATTCAATGTAAGTGTTGTTGTCGGATGTGAGATGATGTGCAGAAACAAGGCTCTTATTTGCACTTGGAACATGAAAAATGTTTTGTAGATGCAAGGACTTATTTGGGGTATGTAGTATTGCATGACCAATGTTACTAATCTTCATACCTGATCCATTGGCAGTGTGGACTTGATCGGTGCCCTTGTACTTGTCCCTCACGGAGAGTTTCTCCAGCTCGGCGGTGATGTGATCCGTAGCTCCGCTGTCGACGTACCCGCTTGGTGTCGACGCCATAGTTCACCCGCGCCCGCCCGGCCGTCTTGGTGTTGAGCTGGTAGTCCTCCCTCGAAACGATGCCGCCAGACGCCGGCCTCATGCCCTTTCTTCTTGCACACCGACAGATTGGTTTGGCGCCTGCTTGTCCACCAGTCCTGGGAGGCGGTGAAGAGTTGTCGGAGCCACGTCCACCGAAGCCACGACCAGGACCCCCACGGCCACGGCCGCGACGACCCCCACGACCACGGGATGCTGCGTTGATGGAGGAGCCTTGGCCGTGGTTGCTGTTGTCCTGGAGCATCTGCAGACGCATGTCGTAGGCGAGGATCTGGGCGTAGAGATCACCCAACGTGATCGGCTCAGGCGCCCCTAAGACGGAGGACACGAGCGGATTGTAGTCGAAGTCGAGAGGATGAACGTCACCAGTTCATCATCCCCAACTGGCTTCCCGGCGGCAGCGAGTTCATCACCGATCGCCTTGACCTTGGCGTAGTAGGCAGCAGCAGATTGACTGCCCTTTTTGCAATTTGCAAGTTGCATGCGCAGATTGGTCACACGCGCCTGTGACTGGGCCGAGAACATGTTCCCGAGCGCCGTCCAGATGGCCGCCGCGGTGGTCTTGGTTGCCACCTGCGCGAGCACCTCCCTTGACAGAGAGTTGTTGATGTGGGCGAGAAGCAGTTGATCATCCTTGACCCACTTCTCGTACTTAGGGTTGATGACGGTGAACTTGGTCTTGTCCTCCTCCTTAACAAGCTCGACAGTCATCGCCGGAGCAACTTTGGATCCATCTTGGTATCCTTCACATTGTGCCGCGCGGATGCCGGGCATGATCTGCGCCTTCCATAGAAGGAAGTTGTCGTGGGTGAGTTTTTTGGAGATTGAGGGGCCGAACGGCGAATGATGGGAGTGGTTGGAGGAAGAGGATGACGACGCCATGGCTAGATGAATCTATGGAAGAGTAGCTCTGATTACCATGTAAAAGGAGATGGCAACCGTGACTGCCTATCTTGGCTCGTCACGTATCCATGTTGATGTATATATAGCAATTACAAGACTTGGCTTACAAGGCAGTTAGTTGGGGAGATAATGATCTCACCTCTAAATCTAACAAACCTGATTCTATCTTAACCAACACACGTACACGATCACGGTCATATGCCGTGTTACATTTGTGTACGTTTACAAGATATGTTACGTTTCCTAACATATAAAACTCTCTTTAAAACTGGTCTACACACCATGATACCAACATAATAAGAGGTACAAGTACACGTATCATAATAAGGGGTACACAGAAAAGGTGGTGATCAGGGACTAGATATATTTGAGATCGTATTCGAATTCATACGCTACGACGTGTTTCGGGGAACAGAGGAGGTATTATTGGGAGCAACTTGCAAGCCAGCATGCAGTGCACAGCTTGAGAAACAGCTCAGATTTCATTGTTTAGGACTGGATGAACAAGTAGTGATTCCTTGGTCATCATTGTACTCTTGTACAGGATCCAGCCATATGGCCTGGATTCATCTCCCCAATGCAAGCAGAGAGGTCTGGCCCAAGAGCATGAAGGGAACGAAAGAAAATCAATAAATAATAAAGCCCAAGTAGAGGCATGCTTTGGTGGGGTAGGGAGGAACAAAGAGTTGCAACTTGTGTCGCTTTAGTACAGGTTTGCATTGGTATGACGATGGTGCATGCACTGAATTTAGGTACATGCTTTGATATAATGCTAGCTAGATCACCAATTCTATCATAGTCCCATTGAATGATTTAGGTCAATGCCCATAGGGATCATTCAACTTTTGATCCAACAATATTACTCCCTCCGTCCACAAATAAATGCACCTCTCGCTTTTTCGAGGAGTCAAATTTTTTTTAAATTTAACTAGAAATACATCAAATAATATCAACATATATATCTGTGAATAAATATATTATGAAAGTATATTCTATGCTCAATCTAAGGATATATGTTACATATGATAAATATTAGTATATTTTTATATATATTTCGTCAAATTTAAAAGAGTTTGACTTCTCGAGAAACGAGAGGTGCAATTATTTATGGACGGAGGGAGTAGATAGTAATGAGCTGGAGTTCAATAGTATATATTTTAATTTGACATCATGGCTCATTCATTGACGCTTCACAAAACGCGAAGGAAAAAAAATTCGCCAACTGATGCATGGAACTTGTTAACGAAGTATATAGAATAGATGATAATAATGCAGCAACGACATTTTGTCAAACCAGTCATTGGCAGCTGGGTCATCGACCGATCCGACGGGCGAGTGCAAATACAATGGATCTTTTATCAGCTTGCACATCAACGAGACTGACAAAACGGCAATATAATGTCCTGTTGTCAATAGTGAGATTAAGTATGGTATGACATTAGCAAACTGAGATGACCAAGTCTTTTTGAAAATTAGTTGATGACGACCAAAGCTAGTTTGCTGCTGAAAGAAAGATGCCACAATATATGCCAGGGAATACAACTGACCATAACTTATTATGAAATAAAAATTTACAGAATTTATCCTTGAATATATGTGGATGTAATAGTCGTATTGTTGATGCAGTCCAAAACTTTTGGACGGCTGGTACTATGAATCTGGACAAAATTTTATCGGGACCAGCTGATGAACTGAATAATGCTCCTAGGGGTCATGCTGCATATTGCCGTTTTCCCTTTCAAGTATATAGCTAGCTTCTCTCTATCAGGAGATTGCAATGCAAATGGTTAACAACTACTCCCTCCATTATAAACTATAAAAATATTTGGGTTTTCTATATTCATAGTTTTTATTATGCATATAGCAATAAAGCAATATATTTAGAGAAACCAAAATGTCTGTTTGGATCCAATGAACTAACAATTAATTCAAATAGTTAGATTTTGTAGACCAATGAACTAGTAACTAATTGGGTATTGGATTAGCTATTAGTTCATCTACTAGTTTACCTGTTTAAATTTATGGACTAATTGTTAGTCAACTAGTTACTAGTTCGTGGGATCCAAACATAGCCTTATACTACCTTCTATAAGGCGTATCTAGAGATGACATGGTCTCCCAAATTGCATTTTGACCATTTATTTATGTCATGCTATATTATTTATATTTATAATTTTATGATATTTGGATAGTACATTTAATCATCAACCTAACAATATCAAGTTTCTAGTATAATAATTAAAATTGTTTGCTAAATTATTAGTCAAAGATAGATTTTAAAATATGAGTCTTTAAAATTTATGTGCGCCTTATAAAAAATAACGGAGGGAGTAATTTCAAATAGAGGTAGTACTAATTAATGCCTTATTAGTACTATTTAATGTCTTATTATTAGTAATCCCTTAATACGTATTCTTATCATTAGACTTTTTTTAGCTTCAACACCATTTGACTTAGATATATTGTGTCTGGTGAGCTCAAAGTATCTATTCGCTTGATGGCTGAATTTTTATACCACCCTAATCTTTTAAATGAATGAAATTCAAGGCTGTGCAAAGTCAAATTATCTTAACTATGACTGTTACAAAAAATAATATCAATAGTTATATACAATATTTATACTATGAAAATATATCACATGATAAATATAACGATGCATATTTTGTATGTTGTTTCGCTGAGGACAAAGTTGCAGTTTTATTCCTTTTTTACAGCAGTCGATTTTGCGAAACAATTTTAAGTTCAGCGAAATAAATATAATTAAAAAATAGACTATATATAATTTTATTTAATTTTTTATATATTTCAATACTAGAGTATACTCCGTATATGTGATAGCATTCGATTTTGCAGAACGTTATCATGCAGACATGATCTGGCTAGCTGCTGCCATGCATGCATGCATATGACTGTACCAAACCACTGGCCGCGCCGGCCCACGAGGCAGTCAAATAGTTAATTATTATTATGCCCCCCTTGCCTTGCATGATCGATCATGAAACTACCACTGTTGTAGTATTACCGAACAAATTTTTTTTGAAGTGGTATTACCGATCGAACAAATCCGCCGAACAATGCGCCAGAGGCACCTTGCCCCCACGTGTAAGTGTGTGAGTGTGGTAGGTACACGGTAGAACCATCGATGAATCATGCATCCCCCGGTAGGCGTATCCATCCATTCCTGGCTGCTAGCGGCAAACCGCGTGGATTATTTTAGACTATCAGATTAGGGCAATACTAGTAGTAGTGATAATACATTAGTACCGTACCGCTGATTTGGACAACTGTTCTGTATAGTAGTATGATTTTATGTTGAGCATAGATAGACAAAAAAAAAATGCATGTGCCGAATATGATGTATAAATTGTTTAGAAGCAATCTATTAGCTAATTGTTTTGATTTGTGACCATATATATATATATATATATATATATATATATATATATATATATATATATATATATATATATATATATATAACTACTACTTTATAGCTAGCTATAGAATAACTTATTCCATAGCCACTTTGAGTTACGATAATTGGAATTATAGTAACTCTTTACTAAGTGGTTTACTATAATCATTATGGTAAATAGTCCTATGTGTTATAGTAACTCCTTACTAAGTGGTTTTCATAATTATGGTAAATACCCTATATATTATAGTAACTCAACTATCGTAACAATTATAGTAATTGAGTTACTATAATTCTTATAAATTAGTATAGTAATTATCGTAACTCAAAGTGGCTGAATAAGTTATTCTATAGATCTTGAATAGCCTCACCCTATATATATATATATATATATATATATATATATATATATATATATATATATATATAATTGACAATACTATGACCTTTCCACAATGGAAAACTGTTGTCAATATTTTATTAGACTTCTTTCATATTTTAAATCTGCTAATTACATAAACCGTCTGATGATAAGATAAGCCGATTAAATTTATAAAAAAAATACTGTTTGAACAGCTAACAAGAAACAAACGTCTACTACTGCTAATATACGCTATACTAGACGAGATGATATGGTACGGCGGGAGGATGAACACGGAAGCCCGGGCTACATGCGCTGCACCTGCCTACTGCCTGCTGGTGCTGGCTAATCATCCCGGCCGGGGACGGCTCTCTTTCTCTTTCTAGTAGTAGTGTGGGAATGGGATGCTAATCCCGCTTTCTTCTGTTAATTAATTACTACAGACATGTATAAAAAAAATAAATAAAGATAATAATAAAGAAGCGAAAAGTGTATAGGGCCCACCGGCCCGAGCTGGGGCGTCCAAGTACGCTGCATGTGCTACTGCTAGGGGAGCAACGTTACGGGATGGAACGGGACGCGCCCGCCGCACGGTTCGTTGTGGCTGTGGGTACCGTGAACCCAGCCCGATGATTCCAGTGGGCAGTACGCCGTACGCGTCCCGTTCCTGTCCATGGACGGCCGGCGCGAGCGAGGATGGATGCATGGAAACCGGCTCCGATCCCTGTCATGTGCTTGTGCTGCCAACATGCATGACATGGAATCCAAACTTCTTTTTATATATACTATATATATGTGGATCTTGCATAATCTGGAATTACTGCTATTCTCTTCAAAACACTCACTCGTCCATTCTAATTTACAACTCGTTTTTGTTTTGGGTGCACCTAGCTAGACAGACATTATGCACCCAAAAATTTTAAAACCAAAATGATTTATAACTTATTAGAGTAGTGGTGGTGACGCTGCTGTGAGAGTGGAGGGTGAAGGTTAGATTTTGAGAATCTTATAGGTGTTTGTAGTAGACCAACATTTTCACTGCCGATTTGTATTATATTATAAACTAGTGGTGAAACATTCTAAGTTTTCACATGCATTGACGGGTTTGTGATTCTTAATCCTCGTTCGGTTCGTAGAATAAAACTAACAGTGATAAATGTCCTTGCTAGTTTTTAACCAATGGTGAAAATAGTATACATTATATAGCCACAAAAAGATCATCTCGTGCATATCCATTTTCTAGTCATGTTCATTTGGGGGTGCCAAGTGCATACATTTATACTTGTGTAAGTCAATGTCAAAAATGAAACAATAATGGCAGAATAAAAAGCACCGTGATTTTTTTTAATTTTTTTCTGCAATCTCATGTGGATCCATAGTTCTTTTGGAAGTGATTATCTAGCTTCTTTAACTTTTCTAGTGGTTTATTCTACCTCCAATCATAAACCTAAAATTCACACTTCAAATAATCTAATGTAATCACTTTTTAAAAAAAGTTTGAAGGAACACTGCATATCATTTAAGAAGAGGATGAGACAAGTTCAATGCAGGGTTAAATTACATAGAAAACTAAAAAAAACACAAGCTAATATCATCATTAACATAAAGATGCCCACAGACCACTTTCCTCAGGGCCCACTTCTTCTTTGAGAGCTCATCATGGATAGATCCAAATGAGAATGCAAAAAAAAAAAAAAAAAAAAAAAAAAAACTATTTTCACTTGCATGCCAAATGGAGTGGCTGATTATATTACGTGAACAGTAGCCTGATTCGCATCAAATACCATCAACTGTTTTGAAACGCCAGTGATTTTCAACTCCCAGCACAGTGCATCTCCTCTACCCCAGACAGTGAGCCGGCCAGAGGGAGAAGATTCAATGAACCCAGCAGATCCAGCTGACAGGGAGAGCCGGAGATGGGTACGAATTGCGCCCAACCTGGGCAACTTGTCTTCCGCGTTCGCCACCACATAAAAAGCCAGCGCCACAGGGCATTCTTTCCCCACCGCACCACCACCACCTCCTCCTCCTCTGCCATTTCTCTTCATCCGGCTCCTCCGCCATTTTTTCCCTGTCGCGGTAAGCGATCGGGTTCGGCGTCCGTCCTCTAATCCGCCATCGGATCCACCGGTGCTGTTGCTTCTCTTCCTCTTCTTCTTCGTTTCGCTTCTTCCGGCGTTCTCGGAGCAAGTTTCGGCTTCGTCGACGGCGTTCTTGGCCTTTCGCGGCTCGACATGTCTCCGTTCCAGGGATACAGAGGTAAAGGCCCTTGCTTTTATTAGTTCTGAGGTCTCAAAGATTTGTAGTTGCAGCTGTGAGGATTGGATTTCATTTTGGCTTTTTTCTTACCAATCTTTGCTTCGTTTCTTGGATCAGGCGATGCGGTTCTCGCCGGCGTCCGGTCGCGGAAGCGCGTGTTCGCGGCGGCTGCCGCGGAGCCCGTGACGGCGGCGCCCAAGAGACAGAAGCGCAGGGACGAGCCGTCCCTGGACACGCTGCCGGACGAGTGCCTCTTCGAGGTCCTCCGCCGCGTGCAGGGGCGCGCGCGCGCGGTGCGCGTCGGCCTGCGTCTCCCGCCGCTGGCTCGCGCTCCTCGCCGGCATCCGCGCCTCCGAGGCCGTGCTGGCCCCGGCGGCCCCCGCCGTGCCGGACCTCAACCAGGAGTACCTCAGCGAGGACGACGAGGCCGATCTGATGGACCTCGACGGCGACGTCCGCGAGAGGACCCTCGAGGGCATGGAGGCCACGGACGCGCGCCTCACGGCGGCGGCCGTCGCGGGCCGTCTGGCTTCCGTCTCCGTCCGCGGGAGCCACCCGGCACGTGGCGTCACCGACGTCGGCGTCTCCGCTCTCGCCCGCGGCTGCCCGGAGCTCCGCTCCCTTACCCTGTGGGATGTCCCGCAGGTGACGGACGCCGGGCTCGCCGAGATCGCCGCCGAGTGCCACTCGTTGGAGCGGCTTGACATCACTGGCTGCCCTTTGATCACGGACAAGGGCCTCGTCGCCGTCGCTCAGGGCTGCCCGGAACTCAAGTCGCTCATCATCGAGGCATGCTCCGGTGTGGCTAACGAGGGTCTCAAGGCAATTGGCCGGTGCTGCGCCAAGCTTCAGGCAGTTAGCATCAAGAATTGCGCACATGTCGATGACCAGGGCGTGTCTGGCCTCATCTGCTCTGCGACCGCCTCGTTGGCAAAGCTCCGGCTTCAGGGTTTGAACATTACTGATGCTTCTCTTGCCGTGATTGGGTACTACGGGAAGGCAATCAAAGATCTGACCCTCGCTCGCCTCCCTGCTGTTGGTGAGAGGGGATTTTGGGTGATGGCCAATGCCCTGGGACTGCAGAAGCTCAGGTGTATGACCATCGTCTCCTGCCCGGGACTCACGGATCTTGCTCTTGCATCTGTCGCCAAGTTCAGCCCAAGTTTGAAGCTTGTTAACCTCAAGAAGTGCAGCAAGGTCTCAGATGGATGCCTCAAGGAATTTGCAGAATCATCTAAGGTCCTGGAGAATTTGCAGATCGAGGAATGCAGCAAGGTTACTCTTATGGGCATTCTTTGTTTCCTCCTCAACTGCAGCCCAAAGTTTAAGGCTCTCTCTTTGTCCAAGTGCATCGGGATCAAGGATATCTGCTCCGCACCTGCACAGCTTCCAGTATGCAAATCGCTTCGTTCCCTGACCATCAAGGATTGCCCAGGCTTCACAGATGCCAGCTTGGCTGTGGTGGGCATGATCTGCCCTCAGTTGGAGAATGTCAATTTGAGTGGTCTTGGTGCAGTTACCGACAATGGCTTCCTTCCATTGATCAAGAGTTCAGAGAGTGGGCTGGTCAATGTAGATCTGAATGGCTGCGAGAATCTCACGGATGCGGCTGTTTCTGCCTTGGTGAAGGCTCATGGTGCTTCTCTTGCACACCTTAGCCTTGAGGGATGCAGCAAGATTACTGATGCAAGCCTGTTTGCCATCTCTGAGAGCTGCAGCCAGCTTGCCGAGCTTGATCTTTCAAACTGCATGGTCAGTGACTATGGTGTTGCGGTCTTGGCAGCGGCAAAGCAGCTCAAGCTGCGCATCCTTTCACTATCTGGCTGTATGAAGGTCACCCAGAAGAGTGTTCCTTTCTTAGGCAGCATGTCTTCATCCTTGGAGGGACTCAATCTCCAGTTCAACTTTATCGGCAACCACAACATTGCTTCCTTGGAGAAGCAGCTCTGGCGGTGCGACATCCTTGCTTAAAGGAACATGGCGATTAGTTGCTGGAGATGCTGGGTCAACCTTCTCTAGATGCAAATATACGACCGTAGCGGTAGTACTTCAGTCTAAGCTTTGTAGTTGAGTCTGGTTTCCGGCTCGTGTTTGTGTCATGGTGGGTCTCCTGTTTGTCTTAGGGCCGGTTGTTTTCTTAGGGGGCGTTTTTGCCGAGGCTCGTTTTTTGCAGGTATCCTCCTGTGAGGATCTCTGTTGGTTGAGCCTTGGGCCGCCATTACCATGGCAACCTGCCCCCTCCCCACCCCAACCTAAGCCCTTGTGATCAGTAGTTCCACCATGCAGTTTCTCAAGTTGTGTTTGGAGCTGAAGTATTGTCAAGTGTGTGTTCTTTTCCAGTACTCCTGGTTATAAGGTTGCAGACATCAACACTCTTTTGATTGCATTCGATTGCAAGTCCAGTTGTCGGTGTCTCCATTCAGAGATACTTAGCTCCATGTCTTTGATGTCTGGGTGTCTGCAATCTTCGAGTCCAGTGTGTTGTTGGTCATGGGTGGTTGCTATTTTACAGTGTCGGTAGGGTTTGCCTATGTACTTGGGGATCTGGCCTTTGCAAGGTTCATTCTAAAGAGCCTTTGCCTTGACAATCCTGTGTGGTTGTTTTTCTTCTCCAGAGACCTGATTTTGTAGGCAGGTGGTTTGAACACTCTAATATTTGCAACCTACATCTGAAGATAAATAAATGTTGTGTTTCTGTTCTGATTCCTGTGCGCTGTGATCCTACCATCGTGTTATACTTGTACTCCCCCCTTACGTTAATGTAATCTTGTGTGTTTATATGGCTTTGGAGTTTCTGTGTGTATTGTGTTGTGTGAGTGACCCTCCTGTGATCAGCAGCGCTGCTGCCTCGTTTGACTGAGCCGGACCAGGAGCCCAGGACTCGTTAGAACTGAAACTCCTGGATTTGGATTCAACAACTCCTGGATTATCAAGAACAAATTTATAGTACTAGTATTTGCTTTGTTTTTTTTTTTAAAAAAAAACTCTCTTAACTAAATTCTGGAGATTTGTATCCAAATCCATTGTCAACACTACCCATTGCCGCGTTGCTGGCTTGTCCGGCGCAGTGGTTGGCCTCTGGGCAGCTGCCAAGCAAGCAGCTATTGACCGGGCGACCATGTTCATCCCCCCTCTACCCTTTTCTCTCGGCGGTCGCTGCGTCCTGTGCCGTGCAGTGCTGCTCCCCTGGACTGACTCCGTCCGTTCCGTGGTTCATGCACTTGGCCCCTTTTCTGAATTCCGATGCCCGGAAAACCTGCCTGCGTCACCAGCGTGACGTAGCAAGGAGAAAACAAAACCTATAGCCATTGCGAGTCGTGTCGTTGGGTAAAGGTGTACACGCTTTTGCATTTCATGAGGCTTTTGACGTTTGGACAGGGAGGGCCGGCCAGGTTCATCTGAACTCGGGTGCCGGAGCCTGTGGTGGAGGAACGAGACAACAAGGCTGGCACTTGTTGAGCACAGTGTAGTAGTTGAGGACTTGAGGGCGGGCCTGTTTAGCGGAGCAGCAGTCACGCTTTGCTTGAAGCATCAGCAACTAACTATTCTAGGCGTCTAGAAAATAATATAACTATGAGTTACCTATCGACTAATTGATCCATGTTTAACCAGGTTCCTAGTGAATACTGAATAGTATTAATATTTATGGCTTTAAATGAATTGACTAGGAAAACACATTTCATAGTTAATGTAATGATATTCATTTGACATCATAAATATTGATATTGTTTTATCTATAATTGGTCAAACTTAAGATACTGTGCTAGATTGAAAAAAAAAAATGAACACTTGAGCCTGTTTTGAGGGAGTTAGCATATGGTCAGGCAGGAAGCATGTTGAAGTATTTTCAAGACAAGATCTCTGAGAATCTCTCTTTCCACTATGCTCTACAGTTAGATGTGGAAGAACATATAACTAATATTTTCTGGGCTGATGCTAAGATGATAATTGATTATGCTCACTTTGGTGATGTGGTGACTTTTGACACTACTTTTGGCACAAACAAAGAATACAGGCATTTTGGTGTTTTTGTTGGATTCAATCAATTCAGAGAGACCGTTGTTTTTGGAGCTGCTCTTCTATTTGATTAAACAAGTGCATCTTTTACATGGCTATTTAAAGCTTTTCTAGCTGCACACAATGGGAAACAACCAAGAGCTAAATTTACTGACCAAGACACTGCAATGGGAAATGCTATTAAGGTGGTATTCATAGAAGCTTGGCATGGATTGTGCACTCATCACATAATGCAAAATGCTGTCAAGCACTTGTGTAATAAGAAAAATGATGAAGATGAAGAATCACATATTTTGACAGATTTTAGTGCTTGCATGTATAGCATTGAGGATAAGGCAGCCTTTGAAGAAGCATTTAACATCATGGGGAGTAAGGTTAACAACAAGAGGGTGTCATGGCTTGATAGCATCTACAAGTTTAAGGGAAAATGGGCTGAATGTTAAATGAGAGATGTTTTCACTTTGGGTATGAGAAGCACACAATTAAGTGAGAGCTTCAGTAGTGACTTAAAAAACCATCTGAAATCAGATTTTGACATCATTTGGTTCTTAAAGCATTTTGAAAGAGCGGTGCAAGGAAAAAGAAACAAAGAACTAGATGAAGAATTTAAAGCTAGGAAAAAATTACCTAGAATAAGAATGAGGACACCTATGCTAGTGCAAGCAAGCAAACTTTACAGCCCCCAAATATTTGAAGCATTCCAAGCTGAATAGGAGAGATCCATGGCAGCATGCACTAGAGCGTTGGATTAAAATAACAAGTATGCTGTTTCGATTGTGAGGTCTAATGGTGATTTAAGTTCTGAACAAGAGCGCATAGTTGTTGATGATCCTATGGAGCAAACAACTTCATGCAACTGTGAGCAGTTTACAATGACTGGTGTTTTGTGTGGCCCTGCTTTGAAAGTTCTTGACTTGATGAATATCAAGTTATTGCCGAACCATTACATTCTGAAGCATTGGACAAGGGAAGCAAGGTATGGAACTATACAAGACAACAAAGGAAGGAGCATCATTGAAAATCCAAAACTAGATGCTATGCTTTGCTACAAGTGTATGTCTCATAAATTTCTGAACTTGGCATATCAAGCTGCAGGCTCAACAGAGTGTTGCCTTTTGGTAGATAATGCACTTGATTCTCTTAATAATCAGCTGAAGGACAAACTCAGTGTATCTACAAGTATTTTGTCTGATTCATACAATGTCCAGCCTAATACTCAACAAGATGAAGACATGCTTAGTGCTGCACGCTTAAAAAAAAAAAGACATTCAACCAAAAAATTCAAAGCGACATATAAGTCTTGAAAGTTCAAAAAAGAAAATACCAAATGAATCTAATGTATGTTGCTGAAAACCCTTGCAATATATTGCAACTATTTATTACTGCTTGCTAACAAACAAGATTAATGCTTAATGCAGCATGAAGACAATGCTGGTGGTGTACAAACTCAAGAATCCATGGATAATGCTCATAAGGACCATAATAACTTGGTCTTCGGTAGCCTCACAGATTTGATAATGGTAGTTTCAATAACTCTCGTGTTCAATTGTGCAGAATTGACTATTAATTCTTCTCCCTATTTTAACTCTTTTCCTTTGTCTTTCCAGGGTTCTAGCACAATTGATTATATGTCTATTCCAGATCTTCTTTAGGTTACTATCACATGGAAGGATATTTTGTTCTTTTGGGCAAATTCATGGCTTTTGGTGAGGATTATTTTGTTTTTAGCCCTAGCAATTATATGTCTAAATTTACATACATATAGTGGTGGCTTTTGGGAGTTTATTTTGGTTATTTGGAGCATGTAAGTATTGAAAATGCTTATTTAAATGCTTGTGTGTGCACAGGGCACAGTGCTCATGTGCTTATTCTACAGCCATCACGTAAAATAGTGAGAGAGGGCGTATGTGTGCAGTGAGCATGTAATTCTGAGATAGGCTATATTTATGTCAAAACTGCAACTGGGCTTTCCTATCTGAAGTGGAAAAACTGCTTGTTTAATTAGCCATTGGATGAGGAACAGAGGGCATCCGGCGGGTGGTAAGTCACCTGTGACTTACCTTCAGTAAGTCAATCTGCGCCGCGACCATCAGCCCATCACATGTATCGTCGGCAGGGTGCCCAGCGTGACAGCGTCCATTTGCATAAACATTTTTTTTTTTTTTTGCCATGGGTCCAAATATAAAAACGTCATGGAAAAGGGACAGAAATTTGCCTCAGATATACTTCCTTCGTCCCAAATTATAAGACGTTTGACTTTTTTAACTTCAATTTTGACCAGTCATTTTATTTAAAAAATTTATCCAAATATAGTAAAACTTAAGTTATTTTTAAAGAACTTTTATTGATAAAGAAAGCCACAACCAAAAAAATGATATTTTGCAAAAAAATTTAAATACAATAAATGGTCAAACTTAGGACTAAAAAAGATAAACGTCTTATAAATTAGGAGGAAGGGAGTAGTCATGTAGAGAGTGTTGCATCCTTCAGGAATTTACAAGATCTGGCATGGTGGCATGCATGACAACATGAGCGAGCTTGTTTACTGGATGCAAACAAAGATTCTACCTGACATTCAGGTTCCTGCTACATACAGCTGCACAACTGGAGTTATACAGACTATATACAACAGCGTTACTACAATATACGAACACCTGGTGCTGTAAGCTGCCTCGTCCTGATCTAATAAAGACTCAGCTATGGTACATACATCGCCTGAGAAAGCAGCTGCAAAAATCATCATGAATCCCAGCTCCACGAGCAATGCTAGATTTAACAGAAGCCCCTCTTCTGACAGCAGGCATCACGTCTCTTGTTGATGCCACTCCATCAGTAGCTCAGTGCTGGGCTACCTATTGGTCGTCCTCAGCAGCTGGTGCCACTCCCATCAGTAGCTCAGTGCTGGGCTAGCGAGTGGTGGACCTCAGCAGCGTAGATTTCGCAGAAACTTCGGTTGGCCTCCAGATTATGCTGTCAAGTTTGCTGCATAGGTTTTTGTAAAACTGCAATTGGTTTAAGATGCAAGTTAGCAGTTATTACAAGATTCAAATCACAGGGCATAATGGAGGAAAAACATTTAAACTAGTACTTAGTTAATGCCCAACAACATGATTAGTACAAGGATGGCATGCAAACAGAACAGACTCAAATCACAAGGCAGAATGGAAAAGAATCAATTTAACTAGTCCTTATTATTTACTAATTCCCAACAACATGATTAGTAAAAAGGATGAGATGCAAACAGAACAGACCCTGTGATATTCCAGAGTGTCACCGCAACCTTTCGAACATCTACCATGAACAAAGACGGAGCAACTTCAAAAACCTGATTCAAGTGCATTTCAAAGCATGAAAATGTGCATAATATTGTGTAAACACAAGTGACAAACTAGTGCGCTGCATGACTTCACCTCTAGAACAACAGCAAACTGGCTCACTCCGTTTGATACTGCACCTTCAAGCCGCAGCTGCAAAGTTAGTAAATATGTATCAGTACATGGAGATAAACAAAAGGTAAATGTTTATCCAGCAGTTTTTTTTTTTTTTTTTTTTTTTTGAAGCAACGTTTCAAGTGTACCTTGTAATTCTGGGAGTGGACCTTGAGACCCATTGACTTAGCAACAACTTCAATTGTAGCTACTATAGTCTTAGCCGGTTTTCTTGAGACAAAACGTGTTTGGCGCTTGACAAACTCCTACAAAAGAATCCATGTGATGCAAGAGGCATTAGATAGACCAAATAATAAGCCTCTTATACATAAGCATTGAGATATGTGTAAAGCAAATTCCGACCACATATTAAGGAGATGACAAAACAAATAAAGAGAACACAAAAGGAATAACAGATCAATGCGTAGGTCGGGTACATGAATTAATCATGGATTCCTGTAGAGATATCAAATGCAGAAGGCAAATACTTTTCGGCACTGGACAAGTTGTTTCAAAATTTTAAATACAAAAGTACTTGCTTAAATTTGTTCAAAATGAGATATTGACTTGTTTGGTTCAGTTTTGCTACTGAAATGTGTGACACTGTTAGCTTGGTTCTTGAATATTGTAAGATAGAATTCCCAGTCTGTCACGTAGTATCTTGTTTCCAACATAAAGATGGCCCATGGTTTCTTCTCTGTTCCTAAATAATTGTTTAATGTTAAATCTGTATCGATCAATTAGGATAATTAAATAACTTGCCACACTAGAACAGACAGGAAAAAAAAGAAGGGGAAATAGCTCAGGTTACATCCGTCTTTGTTAAACAAAAAATATACTACGAGTTTATTTTATTTCTTGTGGCTACTTTATGGAAAATTCAAAACATCAGGTAGCACAGATGAAGTGATATACAATATTACTTGATGGGAAAAGGAGCCAATAGGTTAAATTCAAAACTTCACATGATTGTCACATGAATCTACAATCTTAATGTGTGCTAAGTACAGCATATAATATTAAATGGCTCTCATGTATGGCCCATTAGGGTCCATCGGATGGAGTAGCTATAGTGCTAGAAACGGCGCACTGATAATGAGTGCACACAAGCAGAAACCAGGTGGCACTGTTGGCTGTAGCTCTATTTAGATATAATAGGATATGTGGGCTCGTTCCATGTGAGGAGCTAGGCCGTAAGCAAATTTTGGACATGGGGTTTTACAATTAGATTGAGTCATTCACTTAATTCGAGATATTAGTTTCTTAATGTTCAAGACAACTCATCTACAAAAGGATGGGATTGTATCTCGTTTTATTATTATTAAGTAAGAAGCATATCGAGTTTCCTAGAATCTCCTGTATCCCTTCCCTTTTGATGCGGTTGCCAGACATCACCATGGTTGTGCTGCTTGGGTTCAGGGTCATCTAAAGTATGCCCATGACAGTGGTCCACTATGTTGAATAAAAAGAGTTGCAAAGTACCTGTTGCCTATCAAACAATACTGAGAGATCCAAACCTTGAGATAGTGTAATCATCTCAAAGGCATTCATCATAACGGGACCACCATCCTTGTGAGTTACTTCCTCGGATACATACTTGTCCTGAGGGGGGAAAAATAAAATCAACATTAAAAGGAAAAAAAAAAACTTGAAGTGGACAATAGAACCATAAGGATCTTTCTGGTGACTCTGAAAGGAGATAACTGAGTTTACATAACATGCTTCGATTGACCAATTTCTCACAAACCTCAATATTATCAAAAACAGCTTGAACATCATCCAGGCTGACATTTTCATCTTCACCATGTCTAATAGCTACAAAATTCTTCTCAAACCATGGGTCTGTTCTTATTTCTTCAATAGTGATACGCTGGAAAGAAAGCACAAAGACAAGAGAAACTGATACCATCAATTTATTTGTGAATACATATGACAATGCTACATATTAGGTAAAAGATGCTTTGCAATAAATGTATATAATTTGCTGTGGGTTGTGGCAAGTTCTTGTATTGATCTTGTATATGGGATTTCCCAAACACATGTCAGAACATCAGTATAAACAAATATATGATAAAATACTTGTAAAGAGTTTTGCACACTATAGATCGAAGTAACTAAAAGAGTAACTGGTGTCAAAATCTTCTGAAAGCTTAAAGTTACACGATAAACATTGTTTAGAATCCAAATACTTGAGATGAAATGAAATGAGCTTGTGCTTTTACTTACAGTTCTTGGATTTGGATCAAGTATTCTCTGGATCAATGACTTGGCTCCTGGAGAGAACCAATATGGGCATGAGTACTGAGCTGCAGTTATCTTGAAATACAAAAGATGAGAGAGGGTTTCAGTGTTAGAGGAGCCAAATAATTGTACAAACAACAATTTTAGGAGACAGTGATATATTCAAAATTTCACACTTGAAAAGAAGCTGATACCTTCGCATACAAACTTGGAAGGTCATTCTCCTCAAAGGGAAGGTAACCAGCCATTAAAACATAGAGAATGACACCACATGACCAAATGTCTGCCGCAGATCCATCATATCCATTGCCACCTAGCACCTAAAATAGTGATCCAAGTTAGAGTATAGAATATTATATGTACTGAGACACTGATGATTTTATCTGAAAAACGATGTAAAAACATAATGGCAGTGACAGACACAACTGACACTAGTGAAGAACATGCAGTTAACAGCTTAGAATGAACATGGCAAAATTAATATGCAATTTTTTCATTATAAAAGAACATCATCCTTCATAACTCGTCCAGAATCTGACGCTCACATCCATCGTTTATGTACATAATTTGTCACAGATTTTCTTGGAGAAAGCTCCTGCTTTGTTCAAAAGAAAATCTTAAAAGACCATTTATGTATAATGTAGGCCAAATGAATTTTGTATTTTTTGTTTGATCTTGTTTCAATAGAAAGCATTTCACCCACCATACATGTTGACACCACTTAGTAATTTTAAGCAGCAATCCGTACCTCAGGAGCAACATAATTTGGAGTTCCACATGTCGTGGTGAAGAAGGCCTACTCCCTGGGGAAGCTCCTTATTAGAACATTAAATCATTAGTATAAGTCGGCAGTACAGCAACAGAAATCAACACTTACATTCTGAGACAGTGTGCTAAGTCCAAAATCAGAAACTTTTAAGTATCCACGTGAGTCAAGAAGCAGATTTTCAGGCTACAGAACAATGCCCAAACTGTCAGTGTAAGATATGTAATTAATGAATAGCTAAAATAATACTTTCATCAATTATGAAAGAGAGACCTTCAAATCCCTATGATAAACTCCTTTGCTGTGGCAATAATCAATGGCATCAATAAGCTGCTGGAAATACTTCCTGGCTTCATTCTCAGGTAGCTTCCCATAGCGGGCCTACAAATATTTGATGGTATCCGTTACCATCGATTTGTATTTAGAAAATGATTTAGGAACCTGGAACCAAGTGAGCTATGGGTGTGCGCTCCTCACCACCTAGGTTCAGGTCTTCCCCATCTTGAATTTGGGTGTCTATTTCTTCTTAACATTAAAGTCACCTAGATCCTTCTAGGTTCATGGAGTTTTTTAAATTCACAAAAGGGATTAATATATTGAAAGTATGCAAGTTTCTCATATTATGGGTGATAACATGACATCAAAGAATTCACATACAGAAACAAAGCCCCAAAAAAAATATAGGTATAGTTCAAGTAGGGCAGCAATTAGTATTATTATAATTTAGGACGACGGAAGGAATACCTTAAATCAACTAATGAAAAATAATTGGCACGAAGCTAATCTAACTGATTCTGATCACCATACAATCTACTAAAGATATATGATGTACAGAATGCAGTAATAGGTAATTAGGAAATGTCATGGAACATGAGATTCTTACTATTTTATCAAACAGTTCACCTCCAGTGACAAGTTCCAAGATTATGTATATCTTTGTCTTTCCGGCCAACACCTACAAAGTAATGAAAATGCTAGTAAAAGGAAACCAGGTGATATAGAGGGCTAGAATTTGTAGTACAGTTTTAGTAGAATACGATTATTATATAGGTAAAACACAGAATTGTAAGCACTGTTATGGCACACCACATACCTCATTAAGCCTAACTATGTTGGGATGTCTTACGATCTTCATGATTGATATTTCCCTTTTGATCTGGCAGCAAACACGTAGTAAGCTCACTGGAGCATGGAAACCAAAAAAAAAAAAAAAAAAAAAAAATCATTTTTTTAATAAACTGACAAAAGACATCTGTTTATGGTAAGAGGTAATCCTCAATTCTTGAGAGACATAGTGAGAGAGATAGAGGGAAGATACTGTTTTGAGGGCGTGTATAGTACTGTACTTTGATGGATGCAAGACTTGATGCTTTCCATTGCTAGTGATTCTACTTTGGCTATGTAGTAACTGTTGGTATCACAACATATTAAACCTAAATTGCAGATCTCTGTTGCTGTCATTAGAATATGGTCTAGTGCTGTGGAAAAAGAAAGCGATGGTGATCGGGCTGGACAGGCTTTTTCTCTTTATAATCATTTAAGTGGAAATAAGCTAATGTCCAGACTCATATAAACAGAACCTGCGAAATGCCAAAATGGCTTAATCAACCTGGTCAACGTTATCACACAAGATACTAGGATAGATTCACTTCAAGACATAGAAACCCTATTTCCACCCTTTGTTTCGGTGATGGTCAGGCGGTGCTGAATTCAACCCACTTGGCTGGACCAAGCGCAGCGCGAACTCTGGTACGATCGTAAGATTTTCCCTAAAGGAACATCATAGATGACATGCTCCCTCTCCTAAGATTTCCTTTGGGAACATCATAGATGAAATCGAGTGTGGAAATAAAACAGGTAGTTTTTGTTCTGTTCAGGAAAGGGGGGAAAAAGTGACGGTGGTTGGGCTAAAGTTTAGCTTTGGCCCATTGCTTTGCTGCTCGAAAGTTGCTGGGATTACTGTGTAGCTCGCGTCGCGTCGCTCACCAGGTATATTCGGCTCGGTCCCGCACCGCACCGGAATTCGGCGACTTTTTCCGACGGAACATTCGACGATTCCGCCTTGTATGTTCCTATAGGCAGCTCGTCCGGGATCGGAATTAAAGGCAGCTTAACAAATCAAGCTAAAGTGGCTTTTCTCCAAAAAGAAAAATTAAAAGTCAAGCCCGAACGTGCAGTATAGGAATCCAATTTGACTTGAAAATGGGGAGCGGATGAGGTACCTGGTGGAGCATGCGGTGGGTGAAGATGGTCTCCTTGTCGAGCACCTTCATGGCGACGGCGGCGCCGGTGTCGGCGTCGACGGCGAACTTGACCTTGGCGAAGGTGCCCTGGCCGATGGTCCGGCCCACCTCGTAGCGGCCCACTCGCTTCTTCCGCCCCGCCGCGCCCGCCATTCCTCCCTCCTCCTCGTCCGCCGCCTGGCCCTTCTTGCCCCGCGGCGATGGGGTTGGGTTTTTGGCTCACGCTCACGCCCGCCCGCAAGCCCGTGGCCGACTGATGTGACGCTCGGCGATGCCGGGGACGGGGACGGGGCTGGGTTTCTGCGCGGCGACAACTGACGAGGCAGAGCGGCGGGGCTGGCTGTATATAAAGACAGCTAGACAGGACGACGGGCGTCGGCCGGCGCCGTCGTTGCTGCCAGCTTCTATGGAGCCCGATGCTCGCTTCTTTACCTTGAGCCTGTGTGGGCTAGAGCGTTGGCTAGCCTCTAAAATAAAAATGAAAATAAAAATAAAAATAGAAGTCAAACAGCCTCAAGTTTAATAAATATATAAAAATTACTAATAATACATAATAGGTATTACTAGATTAATTATGGAATATGTTCTTTATAATAAGTCATGGGAAGATACAAATGTTAATACTATTTTTAACAAATATAGTCAAATTTTAAAATTATTTGAGTCCTTGACAAATGATATTTTCATTCTTCGTGGACAAAAGAGTCAAGAGTTTTGGTGAGAAGAGAGATTGCAATTTGCAGGTAAGAGATGAACCAGCACCGATCACCTCTTAGAGGAGTGGTGATTAAGTGTAACTAGAAGAACGGCCCACGCATTGCCATGGGAGTTGCCGGTCAAATTATATTATTTACATTACGAATATGAATGAATAAATACGGCAGCGCTATTCTACATCCTAGGTGTAGAATATTATTCTACACCCAATAGCTAATCTTCGACCGATCTTGAGTAATACCGACAAAAAAAATTGAACAATACTTAACGATACTGAACCGCATTCAGTATTAGTTAGTAGTTGGTGTTCAGTAGTGTTCAGCATTTTTGAATTTTTTCAGTATTAGTCAGTATTAGCTACTGGGTGTAGAATATTATTCTACACCTAGGGTGTAGAATAGCACGTGTATAAATAAATATTATAATATATGCTAGTATGAACAACTCAATATATATTAGTGAATGATGCGATTTGCTAATGTGAAAAGCTTGAATGAAGACATAATAACATGTGATAGTTGGATACGTTAGTAGATGTTGATGTGAACACTTTACATGGCAAGATAGTAGCATGTGCTAGTAGGATGTTCCAAAGTGTATCTTTGATATAGACACTTTGCATGGCAAGATAAATTGCTAGTAGGGTTTGAAAATATAAGATACTAGAAGCTGATAGGTCCGATTTGGCTAGAGGGGTGAATAGCCTAATAAAAACTTTCTATAAAATCACTAAACATACCGGTTAGTAATTTAAGTGGCGAAGCGAATGTTGCGCTAGCCTATTCGAGGTTGCAAGCCTCCTACCACATGCTAGTGCCGTAAGCAGCTAGCGCAATCACACAACCTAATACATTACTATGCAAGGAAGTAAATGTGAGAAAGAAAATTAGGTAGGTGCAAACCGTGCCTTGTGGATTGAAGCCAATCACCGTCTTAATCAATTCAATTCAATTCAACAAGATGATCCAATCAATAGAATACGCGAGGAAAGGAATCGAGTAGGTGAAAACCGTACCTTGTGGATCGAAGCCAATCACTGTCTTGATCAATTCAATTCAATTCAACAAGATGATCCAATCAATAGAATACCAAGTGACCTCGATGGATCAGCCTCAACAATGATCAAGACACCGATTTTTACCGAGGTTCACGTGCTTGCCAACACGCTACGTCCTCGTTGTGACGGCGCACTTGGGATTCGGCGGCTAATTGGCACCACACCAAGACTCCACCGGGCATCACAAGAATCACCACGTAATGAGGACAATATAAGTCACCAACAATCCACTAGTACCTTTTGCGATCTTCCGCGGGACAAGGTCAAAAAACCCTCACAAATTCTCTAAAGTGGCCAAGAACAATCTCTAAGCTTGCTTAACTCTGGCCTCGCTGTTCTAACCATCTAGGTGGTGACAACCACAAGAGTAATAAGCTCTCAAGCAGCAAGAACGCTCACTAGTGCCGCTAGATGCTCAGTCATAAAGCAAACGCACTAGAAGCTCTTCCAATCACTCTAGATCAATCAAAAACATGAAGAGTGAGGGAGAAGATTTGCTCAGCTCTAGGGGATGTTCAAGGATGCAAAGTGCCAAGAAAGACTCTCTAAAGCCGGCCAAACCACATAAATAGGCACCACACAAAGCACCTAGCTGTTACTTTCAAATTCCCTTTTCTGCGTACTCACCGCACATGGAAGTCGAGGTGACCAGATATGTCTGGTCCCGACATCCGGTCGCTAGATGATCACCACGTGCCCCTGTTTGAGCCTTGGCCACACGATTTCCAACGGCCACTGTTGACGGTGGATAGCGTCAACTTTTTATATATCAAAAGGCATGAGAAACACATCAATATCTAGAAGGCTAGTGTTTTATCTAACAATTTTCATGAGTTTTGGTGATTTATCAATTTCTAGGGACTAATCCAGAAAATACCGAAAAAGGGGCTTAACTATAAATCTACACCTCAGAATTATCCGCGACTCAGGAATACACCAAACTACTCTAGAAGGATCCAGAAGATATCGGAGCGAAGGAGAGGCAGGGCCGCCGCCAGGTGGGGCTGGCCGGCTCCACTGCCCAGGCCGACCGACACCCCCTATGGGCCCCACCTGTTATCTTCTGCGAGTACCTTCCACCGACTTTGAGGATCAATCTCAGCCCTACGTGAAGTCGGTTTGATCAAACGGTCGTTGTGCATTCCATCGGGCTATATAAACAGGGCCAGACCCCCAGGAAACCCTAATTCATTCAATACCTCATTCAAGTCATTCAAGGTTGAGCCTGTCGAAGATCAAGTCATCTAGAGCTTCAAGTTCTAGTTCCTCATAGCCTTCTAGTTTATAGTTTAGTCTAGTTAGATCTAGATTAGAGGGAGTCAAGACGCATTAACCGGTCTTGGATTCCGAAAGTTGTCAAGAAGAGAAGAGTTCGGTATACTTCTTTCACTCTCTTCTTTTTTATTGTATTATCTGTGTTTGTATGATATTTACTAGCAACATTGTTCTTCATCTTAGTTTAATTATTATGATTATTGTTTACTTCAATACATCTAGTTTAGTTGGTTTGCTATTATATTCATGCACTGGTTCGTATAGCGCTCATCTATTTGATCATATGGTGGGTGGTAGGCAATATGTAGACATGGTGTCTAGATGCTTTGTTTATTTGCGGATATCCCCAGTTTTGCTGGGTAGTGAGGTAGATCGTGGATGTGACAGATCCATTGAGTCCTTTGTAGGCCTCCCCCCGTACGGTGGATTGGTAGAGTGGGACTGTCGGGTTAAGAGTATATTTATATACATAAGGTTCTGTACCCATCTTTTTCCTGTACATTACTCCGATGTGTTTGGGAATTATGGTAGTATTACTTAACAATGATTACTAGATGTACTTGCACTAGTTTTTTTTGAAAGAAATGTACTTGCACTAGTTGACGTAGGACATGTAGTTAAATACTTAGGAATTATTTCTCTATTAATTGATTACACAAACGTTGACATGATTAGATTGTTATGAAGGATTAGTATTATTAGTGATGACTGATTAATGGCTCATTATCATATTTATATTATTTATCTTGTGACTTACCCCCTATTATGAGTAGAGTGTATGACATTGGTTACATCGCTTATTCAATGCATATACACATGTTATCAATACTATAGATTATTGGTTTAGCAATGCCTTCCCAGTGGTAGAATATAAATGACAACTTGTTAATACTCTAGGTAAAATGCTACAATGGTATAATTATAATTGGGGATGACAACCTAGTTTCATGGTTAGAAGTAAGGGTAAAGAGGCTAGTGGCTAGTTGTTAAAGGCAAGTTAATTAATAGCAGCATTTTTGGCGTCATTGCTTGGATAGGGATTAGTTTTTGCAGTGACGTTAGAAATGCCAACAGCCACGAACTGCTCGCGCTTGATCAAAGTTGGACTGGATGTGCCCTGACTGGATGCGCCCCGTGTCCGCTCGGTTGCCCTCACACACGCGCGCACTCCTCAACAGGACAACTGGGCGCGTCTGCCCTGGTGACTAGACGCTCTAGCCCTAGAGTCTCGTCGACGACCAGAGAGGTCTAGAACATGAAAAACACGACCATACACGTCCGCTACACTCACTTCACTGCTTCAGCTCGCCGCGCCATCTGGCACTAACCGGATGCGGCACCTGTAACAACCTAGGTGTTAAGCATAGATAAATTGACATGTCATCATACTGAGCATCAAGCATCATGTGTAGTAAATTAAAAAGGTTGCATTAATCAAGTGAAGTTTGTTGCATTTGTTGTTTATGTGTTGCTTCACATGAATTGCTTTGTGTTAATCACTAAAGTAATTTAATGATTAATTAGGGTTTAGATAAATTCTTAATCTTAAACCTATATTGGAATGCTAGGTGCATGATTAACTATTGAAAAGGCAGTTAATGACGATTTCTAATTCAAATAATTAAAAGTGAGAGCCAAATATGAAATTGAGTTGCAATCCCAACTTCTGAAAATTTTCTAAGTATTGGAATTGGAATTTCAATTTCAGATTTGGGAATTTAATTCTTAGAATTTTTGCAAGTAAAAATGTCCACACTTTTGTTCTATATCAAAGTACAAACTTTGTACTGTGCAATAGAGTTGCTGGTTGGATCAAGAGTTTGCTAGATGATCATTAATTAATTGCTTGAAAAGTGAATCAGCAAATAGATGTTTTCAAAACCCTGAGTTAAATCTGAAATTCCATTTTCAAAAATATTTGAAATTTGGTACTGAGCCCAAAAGCAAAGTTGTAGAGTTTAAAATTTTGAACAACTCTTATTTTGGAAATTTTTCAAGTTTTTATATGAATTTGAAAGTAATTTTGAAAATGAAAAATCTGAGCTGGCTGCTACAGTGACAGAGAGGGGGGAACTTCACCTTTGCCTCTGCCCATGCCGTCGCCGGCGTCGTGGAGGCCGTTCCCGCGCCTTCTCCGGCTGATGCGCGTTGCCGACCATCTGTCCGCTATCGTGAAGGTCTGAGCCACCTCGCCATGCCATCCATTCCCTATAAAAGCCGAGCAGTCGCCGTCGGCGATTTCTTTTCTTCTCTACTCACCGCCGGTTACTCTTCGGCTTAGTGGCGAAATTCACGGCCACTACACCCCTCTGTCAAATTGCTTTGCAAAGCCATCCCGCAACATAGTTGCAACTCCAAAGAACCCTTTTACCCAGCTTGTCATCGCCGGAGTCGCCCTAGCCACCACCTTCTTCTCCATGACCGGCTGTCGGCCGCCGCCGTGAACTCCACCGTGGGTAGCGCAGCTTAGAGCCTATCGTATTCTCCTTTGCCTCGTTTTAGCATCGCCTTGAGTCACTTATCATGCTCGGCTTGATGGTTTTCTCAGGCGAAGCTTCGACGAGCCGGGACGCCGCCGGGCCGTTAGTTCACGCCGCCGTTTCCACCCTCACCGCCGACCCATGGCTGCTTGCCGCGGCGTCGCCGACTCAA
Source organism: Chrysopogon serrulatus (assembly GCA_015844335.1). Taxonomy (NCBI): domain Eukaryota; kingdom Viridiplantae; phylum Streptophyta; class Magnoliopsida; order Poales; family Poaceae; genus Chrysopogon; species Chrysopogon serrulatus. The sequence continues at coordinate 94,332 of JADLZL010004342.1, forward strand.
TCTGAGGGCCGACCAAGTCGCGGTGATCTCCGGGAAGACGAATCCTGTGTTGGTTGGGCCCTTCGAGGTCCATAGGGGCCGGAGCAACGCCGCGCCACCGTGTGCAGCCGCGCTGTGCCGCCGTGGCCGGTTGTGAGCTCACCGTAGTACCTCAACCGACGAGTTAGGACCATAGGATGGTGCGCGGGAGAGAGAGGGGCATGATGATGCAAACGTCACCGCCCGGTGAGCGCGCGGACTTCCGAGCCGACGGCCGCCGTGATCGGCCTCGGGGGCTTGGCCCTAAGTCGCCGCCACGCGAGGCAGTTGTCGCCCACCGTGAGAGAGAGGGAGAGGGTGGCCGGGCCAACGTTGGCCGAGTTGTCCAGTTGGGCCGTGCTTGCAGTCCAGCTCAGGCAGGCCAAGCCCATAAGCGGCTTGTGCTCTTTTTCATTTTTCTAGAAAAGTTTAAAAGTGCTGGTTCTCTATAAATTCATAACAAAATAATTGGGCGTGATAAAAATATAATAAAAACTGATCTGGAATCCTTAAGAAGTGATCTATGTGAGAAAAATATTAGTTTGCTTTGTTTAATAAAATTTTTATGAATTAAAATTACTCCTTTTAATTCATAAACGCTTGGTTCCTAATTTTTGTAGGCTACAGTTTTAATCCAAAAATTCTAAAAATTTAGGGTTAAGCTTTATATGCTATATCCTATCTCCACAAAAACTTTGGCTCTGTTTGGAGTGAATTCAATTGAAAGAATAATTTTAGGCCTTCTAAATAACTGTAAAAATGGTTAATAAATAATTAATCCCTTAAAGTAATTTACTAATAAAATGTTGAGTGATGTTTAGGGTTCAGTGAAGACCAAGGATCAGTACACCCCACTGGTCCATGGCAATGACATGAATTGGTTAGTAGTAGAACTAGTCTTGTGTTAGTAAAGAAATAAATAATAAAAAGGAAGTAGTTAATTTAAAGTTGTTTGTTTTGGGACTTTAATTGAAGACCATGAGCCACATCACACCCTTGCTGGTCCATGGCTTGATTGGATTTGAGATGTCAACACTAATGTTCATTTCATGTAACAATTAATTAAAAGTGAGTGGGTAATGCTTAACTCCAATTAAGGGACTTGATGCAACCTTACCATGAAGGGAAGTTGCACTCAAGGTGTTCAATTTTGATTTAATATGTTTACTCACTTAAGATCATATCATCTTGCGTTTAATATTTAGCACTTCAGTAAATTAAAGCATGCATTCTTTTCTTCGTTTAGCTCCCAAGAGCGAGGAGAATATTGTTGATCCCGAGTTGAGAGAAGTGAATCCATCTGACCCAGTGGGATTTGATATCTATGGTCCATCTGAAGAAGAAGATCCATCCACTAAAGGCAAGCCCCGGAGCATAAACTTACTTTACCTTGTGTTTTTGAAAATCTACGCACAAGTTTTATACTTCCTGCATTAATTGTTATAGCTCATGAAAGTAAACCATTTGATGCATTACCTACCTTGATATTCTGATTACCTTCCTTTGATCACCTGGATAGTCAAGATAAGGTAGAAATGCTTAGCCATGCTTAGTGAAAAAGAGTTGAATTATGGTCCATCCTCTATATTGATTCGCTACTCAGGAGTTGTTCTGAGTAGATGGTGGCAATGGGTTTGAGAATATTTGAAGACCGGACGGGACATGGGGAAATGGTTCTTGGTGGAAGCCGACAGGGTCGTGCTAGTCTCGTCTGTGTCGATTAAGGACTGTTCGAGTAGGCTTGTTATGTGAGCGAGACTTTGCAGTACCGGCCACATGCTCCGGTAAGCCTGAGTAACTTGGCTATTCCAATACACGAACGGTACAACGCGTAGTGGGAGTGGAGAGATGGCGGGAGTATCGTGTACCCACCCTGCGGGTAAACCGTCCGGGACGGCGTAGGGCGGTGGAGCATCGCGGTGCTCGGGTGGCGCTTGAACCCGGTCGTGTTTGGAGGATCCAAGCGAATGGTTGATATTCGTAAGGTCCGGGACCTACGTATATCGTGTGGTTTGGGAATCCCCAGCTGGGTTATTAATCGGTTCGAATCGTCGTTGCTCCTCGGTTATGGAGACTCGTTCCGCTACCCTACTTCGTAGATTAAATATGGAACATGGTTCTTGGATATGGAAAAGCTTTGATAATAAATATACTATGTAGAATAGGTGCAAGCATAAGCTTTGTTATTTCATGAGTAAAACTTGAAAGTAAGGAGTTATTGTTCGTAAGCTTTTTCCACAAAATATTACTCTGGTTTCTGGCGCAGAAATCCCATTCAGCCAGTATGTCCTTGTAATCTCTCTCTGACGGGTAAGACTTGTTGAGTACGCTCATATACTCAGGGTTTGTTAAACCCCTGTTGCAGGTGAACCGCATGAGCAGGCGATGTTTTGTCCCTGCTGTATGACGGTCCTATAAGAAGAAGAGCAGGAATAGAAAATGTTTGTGTGTTTGTATGCACCCGTGGGCAGGGTGACTTCTGTTGTGTGGTTTGAATAAAGTTAGTAATGTTACTTACTCTGTGAGCGAGAGAGAAACAATGGTTTGTAATAAAGTGAAACCCTGGGTTGTAAAACTATGTTGTATACTTCCGCTTTACTCTGATGTAATATATTTTGTATAATTATGTAAACTCTATTGTAATGCTGTGATGACGATGTAACCATTCGATCCTGTTCGGAAGAGCAGAGTTGGTTAAGTCGTTTGTCTCCCATACATAAGTAACCGGAGGCCTGAGAGGTAATGGTACGTGTATGTGGGCCATTCAATTTAACCGGTTCTGTGATAGCACCGGAGCGTCCGGTCACTCCTGAAAATGCCCTAGACGGCATTGCTGACTGGACGCATCCGGTACCAATGTGGACAGCGTCCGGTCACCTCTGAGTGACACTTTTCACTTCCAGAAATCGCTGAATCCTGCCGAACCCCATCAACCCTTTGCTCTCATGTCCCAACACCAAAGTGTCTCCACTTGTGCATGTGTGCTAGCATTTTCAAATGAATTGTGCAAGGATTTCTTAGCACACTAGGTCCCTAATACATTTGCAAAGTCATAGCTCACCTAGTGGCACTTAGATAACCGTTCATACCACGAGATCACCCCTACTCGTAGTAGGGTGTTGGTATAAATTAACTGCACCCTATATTGTAATTATTATCAGATTATCCGCAAGCGCACAGATATATACTGATCAGCACTTCACCAAGATCAACCCAGTTTTAATATCGAATCTAAAGGAACAGCAGTGATTTATGACTAAGTCTATAACTCTTAATCTAAAGGGCACAAACAATCTAGAAACTATTAAGAATGAGGAAATAGCTAATGACTTCTAGTTTTGATAATCGGTAAGCTTTGTATAATACCGTCTAACTGGGCAAGTAACCCGAATAAAAGCAGAAATCAGAGTTCTCTCCTACCAGGCACCTATAAGCCTATCAGTCCTATCAACGGGAAGTGGACTACAGAGGATTCAATGAAGCTATAAAGTCACCTTCACGAGCTACCACTATCCGGCTAATCAGGGGACATCTACAAGCAACCATAGCCCAAACACCATGTCTACGCTACGAATCACTACTTCGACCTAGGAGCTACCCAAATCAAAGTACTAAATATGAGTTGCAAACTTAAGAACAAATAAGAACAATTGCTTACTTGAATCAGAATAGCGAATATAAAAGTACCTCAGAACGTAGCTCTGGACGAGGGAGCTGAATCCAGATGAATACAGCTACGAAGAAGCTCCGACAGGCCGGGACTCCTCCGAATCTCTACTCCTCTACTCTATCTCTCTAATCTCTATCTTGATTGCTAGCTTAGATCTATTGGATATCTATCTAATGCTCAGGCTCTTCAGCTCTTGATCTGACCTCCCTTCAGAGGGGTCTAGCCCTTTATTTATAGCCCGGTGGGATGAATGCGCGCCGTTGGATCAAACCGACTTAACAAGGGGCTGAGATGACTCCTCGGAGGCGGTGGAGGAAGCTTCTAGAAGGGGAGGCAAACCCTAGCAGGGGGGCGCCGCCCGGCGCTGAGGTGGGGCCGACCGGCCCCACCTGGGCTCCTCTGCCGGTCCCATTGCTTCGGGTGTCTTCCAGATCCTTCCCACGTCCTATTGGTGATATTTTCTGTCGCGGTTAAGTTTCGTGATAATTATGCACTTTAATCCCTCTTTTAAGATTTTCTGGATAATTCCCTAAAAATATACAATTCACCAAAACTCATGGAAATTATTAGTAATAGCCCTATTCTAGTAGATATTCATACATGACACAGGGATAATTGATAATAAAGATTATACATTAATAGGTGTCAACAATTACCCCCACACTTAGGCTTTTACTCGTCCCGAGAAAAAGGTTGGTTTTAACATAGAAAGAATAAACATTTAATGCATAACTTGAGAATCGAGTTATATAAAACTAGTCCAGATTACCATGCCTTCGTGGAATTCAAAGTGTCTACCATGAATCCTTGAGTGATTGAGGAGAAGAATAGTTTGAAATAGATCACTCTTTTCCTTTAATTATGTGCATTTGGAGAGTAAGTAAATTTTACAAATAAAACTTAGCTCAACCTTCTCCTATTTGTAGTGGCATTGGTACTGGTGATATCAATTAATTCGATATTTATAACTAGGGAGAGAAATATCATATTCCTAGATTAAGAAAATTATCCACTCTTGGCATATTATGTATGGGGGGGACCATGAGCTATTAGGCTAATTCTACTTTGTCGAGCACATGCTCAAAAAAAAATTTCATTAAATCGAGGTTCCGGACATTTGTCCCTTTTTATTTTCTCGTGATCTATCTTTTGAGGTTTCGGATACTTGTCTCTTTTTATTTCCTCAGATTTTCTTAAATAGCTCATGCCTCCTTCACAATAATACTCAAGAGTTTTTTTAGAACGATTGATCTTAGGAGTATGATAAATCTCTCAACCAAAGTCATTAAATTTAATATTATAAGTAATAGAGTAATATGATTATTATTTGTTTCCACCACAAAGAGAAGTAAAGCTAATTGTTTTTTTAAATTTTCAAAATAAAATCTCCAAAGACAAATTATCAGAAATTGAGTACTCATTATTCCACTATCTCGTATTCCACAATAATTTAAGCAATCATGAGGTCCCTATAAATAGTTTCCAACAGTAATCATAACTTCGAGAAAAGTGTTATACAATTCATTTTTAAGTTATAGATTAAACGGTTTTATCATCCTTTAAAAGCATTTAATATGAGGATTTATAATTCGGATAACAAACTAAAGTAGAAATTATGCAATTATATTGTATTGGACTCAAACCCCGACCATGACCGAGACAAGGAGGCGGGGGGGGGAGCAGGGGCGCCGGCCGGCCAGGCAGGGCACCGGTCGGCGTGCCTCTGTGGCCCCACGGGGCCCGCTTTTGCCGTGCGTGGTCCTGGTTCGATTGTGTTCCGAATTATGTCATTTTTCTGATCGAATTCAATTCCGTGGTTGTAATGTGCCTCCCCCACACTTGTTTTCCTGTATACTTTTCTGCGCAATATGTAGAGACAAACACATACCAAAAATAGAGAATAGAGTAGATAATAAAATATTAATATAAAAGATAAGGCACTTTATTCATGGTGGTAATATATAACTTGACAGACGCTTTAACGACTGAGCTAACGACTGCCCTAGCTCATTAGGCTTTGTCCTAAGAAAAATTTATGACCCGAAAGACTCAATTAACTAACCGAACCTAGCGAACTGTGCCTTATTACATAGATAACTAGGCAATTAATGTTGCCCTTCATTGGCAAGGTCCTGGATTTCTTTCTTGAGGTTCTCGACCTCTGCTTCGAGCTTGTCTTTGTCGCGCTTGAGACTGCGGATTAACTTGATATTGGTTTCTATCTGCTTAGCCATGTCATTCATAATCTTATTCCTTAGATTGTCAGTCTTCTCTAAGCCCTTAATGGAGTTAGGGAGACCTTCAATCCTTTCACTGAGAATGCGCAAAGAAAGTTGAGGCTGCTTAGGAACCTTTTCTAGCGCTAGTGCTGGTGCAGCTCTCTTTCTCTTGGGCGGAGGTGGTATGAACTCAGTGTAGCAAACCTCACTTGGGCTTGCACGAACTCCTCTGACGGTGGGACGAGCAGTGGTGTACTTTGCACACACCAGCGTCCCGTTCTTGTCGGTCTTGACCAATAAGAGTCGTTCGTTGTCCCTAGGTGGAAGAAGCGGAGTACCCCGGAGAATAGCAATCTGCTTCCCCTTGGTACTGGCTTCTAGCAACAGTCTTGTAGGTGATGGTGGCAGAGCAGGCTGGTCTTGTACGTAGTAGGCTTGCTCGTGTCGCTGAGGTACTGTAGCAACTTGCTTCGGTGGCACGACGGCAAGAGGCTTCGGCTGCGCGAGGACGAGGGCCTTCGAATCATCGCTTGGGATGTTGTTGAAGTCCGCACAGTGGGAGACGATCGCCTTGCCCGCCGTTGCCGCTAGATCTAGATTAGAGAGTTTCTCTGGAGGAGAGAGAGATGGCTGTTTATGGGATACAATTGAGGGGGGGTCAAGATGCGTATTTATATGGGTTTTTAGGAGACAGGATGAGGACAAACCTAGGTTCTACAGGGTTCGTACGAAAAAATATCCGCACGCGATGGGATTATACGCGAATATATGTAGAAAGAGTGTAGAAGGATAAGGGAATGAG
>JADLZL010004343.1:0-97805 GCA_015844335.1 Chrysopogon serrulatus
TTTCATATACCGATGAACTTGCAATTCAAATTGGCATTTTTCAAAAAATTCAATCAAAACAAATAAACTAAGCAAATATACCAAAATGTTTGAGAATCATGCCAAATTGAAATATGTAGCTCCACCAAGTGTAGGAAGGCTACAGGAAAAGTTGAAAGCCAAATTCTAAAAAAAAAAACAAATTTTGCCGAGTGTCATAAGAGGACACTCGGCAAACGCCAACGCTTGCCGAGTGTCTGACAGCTTGCACTCGGCAAACATCTGACGGCGGCTGGCCCTGTCAGTCTTTGCCGTGAGTCTTTGTTTTGCCGTGAGTTTTTCCCGTGACACTCTGCAATAAAGAGGTTTCCGGTAGTGCTTCTCACCGAACCACCACGGCTTCACGGGGGTGAGGTTTCCGGTAGTGCTTCTCACCGAACCACCACGGCTTCACGGGGGTTGTCCTCGGCACTTTGATCTGGGGCAGGTGCATCGGGATTTCCTTGTCGTCGTCGTCGTCGTCGTCATCAAACCATGAGGTTGAGAAGTTAACTATGGGCATCCCTTCGGCTCTCATAATCCCTATGTCCACAAAACTAATCTCCCATCCGCCGACACAACCAACACGTACTCGTCCAGGTCACGGTGCTTCAACCCGTGTTTGTATGGCACCGAGCAGACGTCCATGGCCGCCGCCGTGGGCGCCGCTGCCGAGGCGCACACCGAACACGGCATGATTCATGTGCCAGTAGACCACGCCGTGGAGCACGACGGCCGGGGCTAGCTGACGGAGCACGTGGCCGCCGATCTTGGCACCGGGCTTCTTGCCTTCGGGACCCCAGCTGCCGGTGGCCGAGGAGTAGGACCGTAGCGCTGTGAAGCCCCGGCGACTGTAGACAAGGAGGAGGCGGAAGAAACCCAGCGGGCAGAGCGGCGCGCCGTCGGCGTCGAGGTCATCGCCGGTGAGGATCGCGCACGCGTAGTCGTCCCTCGGGAACTCCTTGCCGGAGAGGGCTGGGAGCCTGGCCACGTCCCCCCGTCATGGGGTTCCACACGCAGAGGGCGAGGCCGTCGCCGCGCGCCTCGCGCCGGCGCTGGAGGACGACGCGGCCGTTGCGTGACGCGACAGGGCGGGCGTCGTCGAACGAGGCGCCTCCTTCGCCCAGGAGGGGAGGGTGGGCGCCGCCGGCGGTGGCGGCGGCGGACGGACCGCGGGCCCGGAGCCGCGACGCGAATGCCGTCGTCGGGACGAAGCGCAGTTGCGCCGCCTCCCCCGCGCGCGGCGGCGGCTGACGTCGTCGTCCTTCTCCTGGCGCTGGAGGAAGACGCCAATCGCGAGCTGGGGGAAGGAATCCACCGGGCGCTGGAGGTGGCGGTGGCAGGGCACGGGAGATGGGGGCGGCGTGGGTGGCCACTACTCTGGCCCAGCGGCGGCACGTCGCGGCACAGCGCGCGGCGTCGGTGAAGCCCGAGACGCGGGAGAAGATCGCAGAGAGCACGTCATCGGGCAGAGTGGTTGGAGATGGAGGCGCGCCGCCACTGACGTCGTCGGATTTTCCGCGTACGTTTCCTCCGACGGGGCGGCGGCGGCAACGGCAACGGCGGTACGACAGCCAACCGTCTTGGTACGGACTTCCGTTGGGATCTGCGTGGCGGGCTCGGCGCACGGGCGGCATCACGCCGGGCACCGGAGAGATGGACGGATCAACGATGCCGGCCGGCTAGCTAGAGAGCGTACGCTCGACTCTTCGATTTGTACACCACATCGCAGGATTTTCGGACATGATCTGACTTTAGCCATAACGGATCGGGATTTGCATGCAAACTCGCTGGACTGTTGTAAAAAACCGTCTCGGACACGAGTCACACGACACGCCCATGCAAGTGCGATTATCTTCTAACATTAATTAATCCTCACTAAATATGCTAGAAAAATAGGATTTACTAAATTTCAGGTGCTTCAATTTTAGTTTGACGGTCATTGCATATATTTTATACTAAAATTGCAGTTCTAGTTCATAGTATTTTATGTATACACAATCTGTAATTTTTTATTCTGAGAATAAAAAAATGTTAGACAAAACTACAGACAAAATCTTATGTGTTGGCACAAAGACTATTTAACAATTTATAATTTTTTATCTATAGTAGTTAGACAAAGACAAAAATATAATATGTTATAATACCCAAGGACAAATAATAAATCACAAATCACAAAAGTAACAATTTTCTTGTAATACTAATTAGAGTACAAGAGTGTTGCCTGAAATTATCTTAAATTTCAGACATCTGAAATATAAGAAAAGTGAGAAAAAATCTACAGAATTTCAATATTATCAAAAACATGTACTCCCCCCCATGAGTCATTACGGATAGCGACACGGTCTCCAAAGCATAAGTTTGAATTCTTATTTTTATATAAAAATATTTTTCTAAAAAGTGATATGAGTATATTTTTATGGAAGTATTTTTCAAGGAAAATCTATTTATATGGTTTTCATATTTTGGAACTCAAACAACTTAAAAATTATTTATGATTTATATTCTTAGTATTTGACTCAAGCCTTGTCCATTATTGAGCACGAGGGAGTAGCATTTAATAATAACTATTTGCGTCTATTTTGTTTCATAAAAATTTATTTACTTCTGTCATTATTATGAACAATACATAAACAACCCCTAATTTTGCATCTAAATTACCATCATCTACCATTATGCAATATAATTCAAGATAAACCCATCATTTTGTATATAAATTACCCATCAATGCCATTTATGAAAGATGATTCAAAATGACTTCATACACCTTTAATAATATGAAAGAAAATCCAAATTAACCCTAAACTTTGTCTCTAAATTATCCATCTTCTATCATAATAAAATAAAATTTATAAAATAATCCCCTAATACTTGTTTTAAACTATCCTATATGCCATTACAAAAGATAGGCCAAAGTAACCCTACATTTGCATTCAAAACTGCAGCAGCATACTGTAGAGATCCCGCCTTAGTGGTAAGGAACTAGCACGGTTATTAATATCTTTTTTGGTGTAACAGATTAACTGTCTGTCTATCGTATATACAAATTAATAAGATGAATGAATGAATGAAATAAGAAAATATTAAATACTACTATAGTATGTGAGCATCTCTTTCCATGGGCCGGCCCATGAACACTAGCACGCTCGCGCTAGCGCTCCACCTCTCCCAGTTGTGCGCGTACCACATCAAGAAATCTTGCTCCATTTACTGTAATTAGGCTAGTCTCAGTGGGGGTTTCATGGCACAATTTTATATGCACCCAGATTTTAGAAACAGTGCAGAAGAGTTTCATCCTCATGAAACTATCTCTGCTCTCATGAAACTTTTACAGTCTCTCTCTTAATAAATATTGTGCTATGTCAGCATATTTAATGCCCATGAAACTCCATGAAACCCCCATTGAGATTAGCCTTAAAGGCACGAATGTGCGTATGATCCTGGACTTCCTTACATACTAGAAAGACCGGTGCGCATTGCCGCGCCCAGCTTTGGTGGAAGGTCAGCTACCCAGCCCAATGGACTTTTCTACATGTTGTCCAATGGATTCTTTTGCATGTTGAAGACGACTTCAACTGTTCTGTTTCTAGGGAGTACTTTATTTTTCTGGTTAACTTTAAAGGTACCAATTTATTGCACGCGGGCTGATCGAATGGTGTTATAATAAAAGCAGACATTAACAGAAAAATGTTTCTTCTTTTATTTGGTTTATTAGTAAGAGAATGATAATTTATTTTCAAAGTATGGATTTCATAGAGGATTATAGATTCTTGTTCTTTCTTTTCTGGACTGAGTGAACTTTACTTCTTGTTCTTACAAGAAAGCTGAAGCCGGAAATTCTCCCATATGTAAAATAAGAATGGGAACTAAGTGAAAGCATTTAACAGAGTTCGCCATCTCATTCAGTGAAAGCACTCAACAAACAGAGTTCGCCATCTCATTCACTGCTATCTGAACAGACTGTCTGAGTATTGGACTTGCCGTCAGGGAAAGAAAACTGAACGTGAACTTAAGTACCTTTCCATCAATTGACATATGTCTGAATGAATAGTCAGTGCAAAGTACTATAAACTGAAATCCAAAGATAATCTCAAATAAACAGAAATGAGCCAACTGCATAAGAAAAACACAGGTACTAAGTTGATCAGTTAACTTGCATAGTACTGCTCAAGAATCTGGCAGAAAGGAAAATTAGAATTTATTATACATATATTGACTCCCAAAATTGATGCTACTTTCAAAGGAATGCAATACAGCATTTCTATGTTCCCAACTTCCCATTAGACTGCAAAACAACTTTGTCAGTTTTGGACATCTAGTAGAATTTTAGCATATACTTCGCCTGGATTAAAGTTCCAGTAGATTAAGAGCCCTATATTTATGATGGAGTACTAACTCCTGTAGAATTCAACTGGAAAAATAGGTGCTAACTAAAAGAAGTGGTGATGTAATTTGGTCTCTTCTTTGTTTAAAGTAGACATTCTTTGATATAGTAAACTATCTATATGTCAAAGGCAAAAAAAATCAGATGAAGTGCAAATCTGTAATGCATTATATTGAATAATGTATTGAAATATGCACAAAACATTTGAAATTTGGATTGCAGATCTAATGTAAATACTTTACTACCTAATTCTGCTATGTATTGTGCTTCACAGACCTATAAAAATAATTGAACAAGGTAGTTGTAAATTCACTGTTCATACAGAATAAAAGAGAAATGCTAATATGTTCTATCTGTGTAAATTTTGAACTACTAATGCTGCAACAGTAGCAACAGTGGAAGTTTATAGTGCAATCAATGTATTTCTTCTAAATATAATTGGATGGCAAAAGTCATTCATGTGATCATTTCTATCAAGTAAACTAAATAAATCTTGCATAAATCAATAATATACTTGGAACTATTACTGTTGCCTGCTTAGATTTTTGAACCAGCTTAATCTTAGATGGCATGAAGTAAAACCTTTGTGCATTCTCAACAGCATTCTCAGTACTGATTGCACGTGTGAAACATATTTCATATTTTGAGCAAGCATCAGTGAAGTTCAGTAAAGAAAATCGAGTGTCACAGTTGATAAAACATTCTGCGCTGCAGAACTTATCCAAATCACAGCGCTCTGAAAAACATATGTGGCTTTGCCGTGCCCATGCTGGAGCAGCCAGCCATCAAGGATTATGAAATAATCAAATTTTGAGTCTTCCTTTAACGTGGCTTGGAGATCAATCTGGACTTGAGGACATGAGCTCTAAAATTTTTGACATGTAGGAAATTAGTAACTTAATATTTAGAAGCTGATGTACCAATGTGTTACAATATGCAACAACGTTGCAAGCAAATAATGTTTACAAGCCCAAGATCGCATAGGCAAAAATAACCATTCACGTATGATCACACCAAGAAGCAATCAATTCTTAGATGCAGCCTATAGTTCAATAAAATATATCCTAGTGTCAACTGACAGGAAAAGCAAGCTTCTAGGAGGTAAGGTTCTACACTTGCTAAACCAAACCATTCTGATAAAACCAATCAGCTGTAAATCAGAGTTTGAGTCTATTAAAAATTGTGAGGAACCATGATAGCCATAGGTACAGGTGGTCCTTTCTCAAACTATTCAAAAGGACATAATGCAAAGATAATATTTAATGTCTACACAAATTTAATATTTTTTGCAATATAAGGCAAACTAATAAAGCATATAAATCATTATAATGCAAAGATGGTTGTGCATATGCATTTCTCCAGGAAAGGTCACATCACAAAAGATCCAATAAAATTAGTGTTGCAATTTGTAGAGCCCTAAGGAATTTATTTTGCATTTATTATCAAATTTGACACATTATAATAAAAAATACAGAATTTTTTTGCTAGAGTAATATATGCAAACAAATTTTCCACCCGTAGAGGATACAGTTATGACTCTAACAAAATTAATTTCACATTGTTTGGATATATAATTATTTTTCTAGAATTTTCACAAGTTTCTGCATGGATTAGTAAAAAAGTGCAAGTTCTTATTAGCTTACTGTTCATCTTCTACACGAGCAAACCTACCGGCATCAGCCCGACCCACCGCTCGCGCCTTTCGCTACCTATAACGCCACCTGGGGACGCCGCGCTGGGTTCGCCATGGCGCGCGCCGAGCCCCACGCCAGCGCTGGGGTGGCCGCAACCGCCATGCCCGCCACTAGTACACAAACCATTTCTCTTGACACTAGCGTTTCATTTCTCTTGGCAGTTTCTCTTTAGAACAGCCTGTAGAAATCGGTTCTATTTGACGGTTTTCTTAAGAAACCGCCGGTAGAAATCGACTATTTCTACTGGCGGATTTCTTAAGGAACCGCAAAAAAGTAAAATCAATTTCTACTGGCGGTTCCTTAAGAAATCCGCCAAGTAGAAATATTTGAAATTAATTTTTTGAGTTTTTCAAACTTCTTTGGATGGAGAAACTTCCAAAATAAAAGTTGTAGATCTCGAAAAGTTATGAAACTTTGTAGTTGATAATTTTTTCATTTGAAATCATCTTTTATGGAAAACTACGAACGAAATTTTGAAATTTAAAATTCAAATTTTGCAAATGATTTTGGATGGAGAAACACTCTAAATAAAAGTTGTAGATCTCGAAAAGTTATGAAACTTTGTAGTTCACCACTTTTTCATTTGAATTCTTTTAGACCTTCAAATATTTAATTTTCTGTTGGGTTTATATAATATATGGGGAACAAAAATGATATCTAGACACAAGTGAGTGTGTGGTGCAGTGGTAAGGGAGGGATCGCGCGAGGCTAAGGTCGCGGGTTTGAATCCCATCGGTCGCGTGGCCGCGATTTTACGCGAAAAAAAATATGCGACTTCTTAAAAAATATTTTTGCCTTTTTAAAAATATTTTTTCTATTTTTTTTCATGTTTTCTAGGCAGCGATTTCTCTGACGGTTCCTTAAGAGAACCGCCTGTACAAATCGATTTCCATTGGCGGTTTTCAAAGAACCGCCAGTGGAAATAGGCCATTTTCACCGGCCTCTCCCACTGGTGGTTTGAAAAACGCCGGTGAAAATCGATGAACCGCCTGTACAAATGATCTGTGTACTAGTGCGCGCCCCCCGCCTGTTTCGGGATGGCCGGAGCCGCCACACACGCACCCAGCGCCGGGGTCATCGGGGCCAAGGCGCTGCGCCTTCGCCCGTTCCGGCACCCCACCCGCGCCGAGAGGAGTTGGTCGAGGGCGAGGGGGAGGTCAAAGGATCGGTCCGCGAAGGTTCACCATGGGTCGGTTCAATGCTCGTGCAGTCGTGTTCCGGCTGAGTAGGTAGCGTTCTCAACAACTGTATACGTGGTTTTCTCAAGAGTTTGATACGTGGCAGGCTAAGCTGAATCCTATGGTACAAATTTCGTCTATTAATATATTAATATTATTATTATATTATATTATATCATATTATATTATTATTAGAAGATTGCTGCTGTCTGTGTGTTTGGTTAGGTTTGGTTAGGCAATGGCGAGGATGTGGGGTGGAATGGTTTTTCTCTATGGCGGACATGTTGAAGATGAAGGTGGCATCTACAACATCAGCATCTTTATCGACATGACGACATGGAGACTTGTGTTTCCAAACGACGGCATCAAGGCGGAGATGTTGCCGCCGCTATGGAATAATTTTCTCCGGTCCCTTCTTCGTTTTGTTGTGGTTGGATCTCGCCACGATGAAGGACTAGGGAGAATAATTTTCAGATCAGTCTTCCTCGTTCTTGGTGGGGCGTAAAGAAAGAAGAAAAAGGAAGACACAAGGAAGAAGAAGTTTCTCAACTCCGCCTGCAGAGGAATGTTGGCTGTCCGTTGGGCATCTATGTGCGGCGAAAACAATTTGCCGAGTATTTGCTCGTGCAAGTCATCCATATAAAGCGGCAAATAGGTTTGGATTTGAGATCCGGAGCTATTCACGGCGTGGGTATAATTTAGATGAATTTACGGATATTTGTGTAATCCGAGGAATGTAATGTGTTGATGTACCCGGCTATTATCTAATATAATTCTTCTTTCGTCTCAAAAAAAAAAAAAAAGAGTTTGATACGTGGCAGGCTAATAAGCTGAATCCTATGGTACAAATTTCGTCTATTAATATATTAATATTATTATTATATTATATTATATCATATTATATTATTATTAGAAGATTGCTGCTGTCTGTGTTTGGTTAGGCCGGTTGAGCCTGACGCAAGGCAAAATTTTTGCCCGGTCCTAGCAAATCTTGTCACACATGTATGGAGTATTAAATATAATTTTAAAAAATAACTAATTGTACAGATTGCGATAACTTTGCGAGACAAATCTTTTAAGTCTAATTAGTCCATGATTTGACAATGTGCTGCTACAATAAACATTTACTAATGACAGATTAATTATACTTAAAATTTATCTCATGGTCTTCTGACGGGTTCTGTAATTTTTTATTAGTATTTGAAACCCTCTCTCGACATCCCTCCGACATTCCGATGTGACACAGACAAAACTTTTTCCACACCATCCAAACATCCCCTGGCGGAGCCTGTCTCGTCGGTGCTCCTGGCCTGTCTAGCTAGGCACGGCAATATTTTAATTTTTTGTTTTTGTTTTTTTAATTCAAGCAGAGTGCATACCGAGGGCCGCCTACCTCGTTGTTTCTATGTCGTTAAGATAGTAGTTGGTTCTCACTACATGTAGATTAATCAGTGTCTTCACTAAATTGTATAATTAAATTTTTAATTTGACAAGACTTGTAATATATGTTTTCTGCTGAATTATGTACTCTGATGCTGAGATGTGATCTTGATATGTGACGGCTATCGTGATATTATATTCAACTCGGATACTGTATTGTGGAGATCGATGTGGATGGCATCTCCCGGGGATCTCCGATGTTGATTTGCTTAAATTGAGTTAGTCAGGTGGATGACACTCGATTTAGGTAAATTAACGCGGTGGGTCCCCGAAAGCTACCTTCATCGCCATCTATCTGTGTGTATTTATCTGTTATTTTAGTTTAAAACAGTTTGCCAGAGAAGAGTTTCAATGGACAGAATCAATTTTCTTTGGAAGGTCAAGGCACAATGGCAACTGTCTGCAAATGACATGGTATAAAAATTCTAGGTAGTCCTTTTCATTAGATTCTTGGAGGCACACGTAACATGTTATCCGTGGCCTTGAAAACTATGTGTACATGCACATGCTTCTTTGTACACTAGGATCATACCCGTGCGTTGCAACATGAACAAAATCATTAAATCATATGTTTTGAGGGGACCATGACATAAAAGAACTAATATGTTCTCCATTCTAAAAAAATGACTCTTCACTATATCCCAGTGCTTCATACTTCACAAAACATGCACAATGCCTTTTGGAGAGCAGCCTATCAAGTCTCCTATCTGATCCTCTCATCCTCATCACCGGTTTATTCAAGCTAGACCTCTATAGAAAACTGCACTATTCTCTATTTTACTGAAACAAATTAGGTATCCAGTTCGTATTAAAACTCTATGCCTACTATGTACACTAAAACCAGAGGCTTCTTTTTACCGTACATGTCCAATTAACACTAAACTTGGATGTGTTCGTTGGTGCAGCACCAAGGCCGCCTTCTCGTGAAGCATAGGGCAACAGCAATGAACAGTCAGCTGATGACCTACAATTAGCCAAAGCAAAACAAACCTTGAGCAGAACCCCGCAAGTTGCCCCAATTAAAAAACAATATAGTTGGACATGATCATTGTAAGTACGAAACAAAGTTGTGAGTTTGTGACTTTGCAGGATAGGACATGGCATGCAAGCAAGAGAAAACAAAGCCACCTGGTTGCACGTGAGCATTTTTTTTTGACACCTCTCATCTGGATACAGCTGTAGCATCTGTTCATATACAGACACACACCTACACCACACACACGCACACCACACACACACGCCAACAAGTTGCACTTGAGCATTTGAGGGATGAATTTGGCCGACATATTGATGTCCTTGGCCATCCACTCGGCAAAGATGACGAACTCCAAGTCGGGAATCCAGGCAAAAGGGGCAAGCCAACCAGTCTAGTTGGTGAGTGTAAAAGCAACAAAATTTGGACATTAACCAAGAAGCGGAGGAGAACGGTCGGGTACCTCACAAGTTCCAGGTGAAGGCGTAAGTGTTACGTGATTACGTCCAGCTTGGGAAGGAAACTGCACAGCAAATCAACACACAAAAAGCATGATTACCAGTGATTTGCCCCCGATCCCTGGGGTCTGAGCAGGAGGTGCTAATCAGCACACGATGAATCAGAAGTAGCAACACCAAGGGCAAGGAAGCAAT
Organism: Chrysopogon serrulatus; assembly: GCA_015844335.1. Taxonomy (NCBI): domain Eukaryota; kingdom Viridiplantae; phylum Streptophyta; class Magnoliopsida; order Poales; family Poaceae; genus Chrysopogon; species Chrysopogon serrulatus. The sequence goes on from JADLZL010004343.1 coordinate 10,341, forward strand.
CATAACTAGCCCAGTCAGTGTGCTAGGATCTGAACCGAACCCACACCAATCCAGGACCAGCACATATTGTTTAATTAACCCACCCCTAACCATTTGTGCACCTGCAGAAACCGAACCTAACCCAGACCATGACTTTAGTTCATGCCATGCAGAACCAAACCTGTTGTGAATGACGACGATCAAACGAGGAAGAACGCAAGATCAAACCACAGCGAGACACAAGATTTAACGTGGAAAACCCTCCTAATGTGGAAGGTAAAAACCACGGGCGCCAGCCAGCAAACACTCCTCACTATTATCAAGAGTCAGGTTACAACGCTGTACGGCGGCTTACAAGAGAATGAACCGAAGTGGAAACCCTAACACAGGGTATGTGTACCGTACCGCTTCACTCCGGCCCAAGCCTCCGGCGACGGGCCTCCGCTTCGCTTCGGCAGAAGTCGGCTAATAATGATGTGGACTGAATTTGGAACATATTCAACAGAACCAAGTGCTGCTTGGTGGTTGCTGATGTAGAAAATCGGGATAGCATTTCCTTGAGGCAGCCGTCTCTTAATCAAAAACACAGAACAACCATATTAAAATCGAAAACACTGGTGATAATAATAGTTAAGAAGGACAAGTCATAGTTAAGAAGATAGCAGTTAAGAAACAGACCAAGCATCAAACAGCTATAATATAATGTTACAGGTACTTGCAATATAGTAAGATTGAGTGCACTGCAGCTCAGTTATATAAAAGCATTCATTTCATCTGTCGGGTTTCCCTACCAAAAGATTTGGATCCTCTGGTACTGCATTAATGGAACACAAGACTCTGGCTCAATGTTGCAAAAATTATCAAAATTTAGTACGACATGCAAATATGCTTTTCTTTTGGGGTGTATAATCACCATTTCTGATCATTCCATAAGTTATTCTAGTGTTGACCTGCGAGTTTCTAAACTGCATCTATCATTTTGGATGCCTTGTAATGCAAGGGCAACAAAAGGTCCGAATCCTGATGGATTTGAGGCTTCTGGATCCCTGCTGAGTGTGGCCATGATGCGCTCTGTTCCCATCATAATTGCATCAAAGAAAGACGCTTTGATCAGGAAATCAAGAGATACAGTGAACTAAGATGATTATAGACAAAAGAGCTAAACGTATACAAATGCCTACTGTTAACCTACCAGGGCAACCAGGGACCTCAATATGATTACCTAGCTATAAGCTAATTACAGTAGGAACATCATCGCATTCATATTGTTCCAAACCAAAATCAAACAAGGTGGTTACAAATTTTTTTTTTGAAGAAAAATAAAGCACAAACAAGCAACAGATCTGATTGGGACACCACCAAACAAATCACAAATCAGAAGCAAATTCAAGAGCAGTCTAGTCCAAACACCTCAATAGGATTCAGATGTCCATGTTTTCAGAGCGAAAAAACATAGAACCTTTGTTTGGAGTACTCACTACCACTAATCCGCACCCCACACATGCAGCGAAATCACTTAAAGAAAATTGAACGAATAAAACCAAACCCATGAAGAAACAGGGTGGGGTGAAAGCAATCAACATCTGATCGACTAGATCCTTTGAAGAGGACAATGGGGGCAGCTGGCTCCCCTTGTTGGATTGAAGCAGAGTACTTTGCTTTCCCCAACTTATTCAGCACTAATTCGTACTATGAACAGCTACAAGCAATCGAGCCGCAACAGATTTGTACGGCCTTCTAACGACAAATTAGGGATATGAAAATATTATTAATATTTTCTAAAACAAGTAACATGTTCTAATCAGCATACCTATATGGTTTAAATTGTTTCCTTTTGTTTCAACCGAGAACGTGCATGGATCAAATCGAGAAGAATATAATCTCTACAACTAAAACATACGTAGGGGAATCTTCAACCCAGCCTATCCCTCGCTCCCTCGCTCTTAGGCCCTCCAGGTACTTCGCCTCGCCCCCGGCAACGGCAGCCTCCCCGCAATCACACCCAAAAATCATGCATGCAATCACTCTCCCACAATCAACGCTTCCCATAATCAATGATCTGTACGTAAAAGAAAAGAAGGTTCCCATCTCCGCTCGCTCTTCTGTCATGCGCCGCCTCCGCTTCTCCATCGCACGCCTCTTCGCTACTGCATCGCACCGCCCTTGGCCATCCGGCGCCATCGCCCTTGTCCTCAACTGCAGTGCGTCGCTAGGACACATAGATTGAGATTCTGGCGATGGGATACATGGATCGCATCACCAGGTGCTTTATGAATTGGGGGGGGTGCGTTTAGTTCAGTTTTTTTTGTGGGTGCGAAATTTCTGACCACAAATAATCTGTTTCTAAAGCAGTAATCATAGTAGTAGTGAATTTAATCTCTTTTTGGCATATGGCAATCTCCTGCTGAATTCTTCGTTATAAACTATGGCTCCTTTGTACTCATTTTATTATGCTACCTTCATCGCCATCTATCTGTGTGTATATTTATCTGTTATTTTAGTATAAAACAATTTGCCAGAGAAGAGTTTCAATGGACAGAATCAATTTTCTTTGGAAGGTCAAAGGACTCAAAGCGCAACAGCAACAATCTGCAAATGACATGGTATCAAAATTCTGGGTAGTCATTTTCATTAGATTCTTGGAGGCACACGTAAGGTCTTGCAAACTATGTGTACATGCACATGCGTCTTTGTATACTAGGATCATGCCCATGCATTGCAACAGGAACAAAATCATGAAACCATATGTTTTGAGGGGACCATGATATAAAAGAACTAATATGTTCTCCATTCTAAAAAATGACTCTTCACTATATCCCAGTGCTTCATACTTCATCAACTTCGTTAAAACATGACTCTTAACTATTCATTCAAATATAGTTATTTGCAAATTCAGGTGAAGCACGGGTACCACAATGTAATATTTGAGGAACCTAATTTTCAATGCATGCACATTGCCTTCTGGAGAGCAGCCTAACAAGTCTCCTATCTGATCCTCTCATCCTCACCGGATTATTCAATCTAGACCTCTATAGAAAACTGCACTATTCTCTATTTTACTGAAACAAATTAGGTATCTAGCTCGTATTAAAATTCTATGCCTACTATGTACACTAAAACCAGAGGTTTCTTTTTACCGTACATGTCCCATTAACACTAAACTTGGATATGTTTTTTGGTGCAGCACCTAGGCCTCCTTCTCGTGAAGCATAGGGCAACAGCAATGAACAGTCAGCTGATGACCTACAAGTAGCCAAAGCAAAACAAACCTTGAGCAATGAACCCGGCCAGATACTAATGCCATATAAATTGGAGGGAGGGGTCAATGGCTTCCCCAGTCATTTTTCCAGCCAGCATAGTAGAGAGATTACACAGAATTCACAAGGCTGTTAAGGATATTAAAAAAAAAAAAAAACGTTGCAGTCATGTCCCACCGCCATCTTGTCCTTGTCGTCATTGTCCTCACAGCTGCTTCCATCCTCCAAGTCGTCACCTCCGCAGCAACCACCACAGACAAATTGGCCAGAGATGATGCGGCCACAACAGCCTATGATGTCCTTGAGCAGAATAACTTGCCACGATCGAGATCTTCTACCACTCGGTGTGAGGTCCTACGCGCTCCATGCTGGTGGCGCTTTTGTGGTTACGCTCCCTGGCAAGTGCAACTTCTTTGTCACTGTCGCTGGAAAACAATTCAAGTTTTTGGTATGAGTGCAGCGTCAGCAGGATCATCACATCTGGGTCCATTAGCCATGTGTCTGGCATGAGGATTCAGCTGGAGTTTGCGTGGCTCGGGTTGAACTAGGTCAGCCGTGTTGGTAACCTAACTCAACATTCAGCTAGAGACGTCTACCCAGTCGTTCCGAATCAGTGCTGTTGCCCAAATCGCACGATGCAGCTGAGGTGAAATTAACTGCATAAACCTACAGCAATATTTTATTATTACTAATTGGAGGCCCGAACGGAGCCTCCACGTTAATTCTCACCAAACGCGTTAGAAAAAAAGATAAATGCTAGAAATTTCCACATTAATTAGAAACATCCGGCCATCAAATCAAAAGGCTATAGCCATCGATAACCATCAGATCTATTATATTTCCTAGAAAATTATTCACCTATGCCATTATATAGAAAAGAAAATAAAAAATATAGCATAAATCTACACACGTGAAAAACTTGATTTTTTTTTTTCTATCGTCATTTGGGTGGACTTACCATCACGTTTACTTGGTTGGCCACCCTAATAATATAAACGCCTATGCCCCAACTGGTAAAATAATATCTAAAATCGCTAACGAGATCATGTGCCAATAAAATCTACCGAGACCTTAACAGTTGCAATAACCGTTAGCTCAGAATATCAAAGGGTGCCAAGATACTGTTAACAGATCAACTCTACGCCATACTGTTCGTCGCCGGAACAATCAAATTGAAGAACCACTTGGATGCATGGTAAATCAGTGCCGTTAGGACTCGGAAGAGCACCATACAACACAAGGTAAAAAGTTGATCCCTTTACCACAACTATATATGAACTGGAAAAAGGAATTCTGAAATTGGATTGATGTCACCTAATACACTTTTCTGTTTAGGATCTAATTGACTATTTCACGTGTGCCAGACTATAGGTGCCAGACTATAGGAATCTATCTTTTGTATATACAGACACAACCTTTGTCAACCACGCATAAGCAGGAATTCATCTAAGGTTGGCAGCCGTACGTGTACTGCTATTTCATCATTCATCGACCAAGTTATGGCGGTGGTCTTGCCAAATTATCATTACAATTTAATTTGATCCAATGCAAATCTATCTGACAAATATTATAATCCCTATAATATAAACCAACACTTTCCAGGCTTTGACGGAAGGCAAGCAGCCATCAACAGCGACATTCAACTTCAGTAACTGACGATGTCGTTAAGCAATCAAGGTGCTCTCCAGTCGATCTTCTTTCTATATATACCATGTATGCATATTGCCTTATTTCTTAAGACAACAAAAAATTGAAAATCATGATCCTCATTAAACCATCTCGATATACATATGCATCTACATACATGATCACACACACACAAGATAGTGATATCTTACTATTACTAATTGGAGGCCCCCAGTAGAGCCACCATGTTAAAAAAATCTTGGTCGGCCATAATGGCATTTACAATTTTTGACTAATAAAATATTTGATCAAAACTGCCGAGTTTGTTAATATATTAGTAATTATTAGATCATCCAACCACAAAAAGTAAGAATATCATATCGATAGCCATTTGGTTAATCTGTTAATTAAATATCAATTAAAAGGTTAGTCTATTAACAAAACCTAAGATAGAATTTATCAACCCAAACAAACAAGGTATGCACGTGTGCCAAATTACTGGTTTATAAAAATTGGTCCAATACTCTAGAAAAACAATATAGTTATCGTCGACTATGTGAACCAGAAATCTATCTGTTCCCGTGTGTCCAGCTGCTTTCATTATTATTCATCGATTGAAAGATAAATTTAAATAATCTTAAGATTCACGTAACTTTAAATAATCTTTAGATTCACATCAAAGGTATCTACATTCATTTATAAACGAAAATTTAAAATAACTTCATAATTATATCTAGTTTACTCATTCTTTTCATTATGAAAGATAATTTAAAATAACTCTATAAATTTATAACTAAACAATCCACCCCTGCTGTTACGAAAGATAATTTGGAATAATCTTCCAATATTTTTGATAAATTATCACGTATACTTTATAAAAAGATATTGCAAAAGTAACTCCTTTGCATTTGAAATACTCATATATGTATGAAAGATAACATAAAGCAATGCATTTTATTAATTTGTGTCTAAATTATCTACCTTAGCCATTATGAAAATAAATAAAATATCTCAAACGAAACATGTAAATATTAGTAAACTTAATCATGAAAATAATCCATTATAATAAATAATCTACCATAACCATTTAGAACTAAATCAAAATTACCACTTTACAAGTATTAAAAAACTAAAAAAATCCCCTCAAATCTGTGTCTAAATTACTAACATGTTCTATTATAAAAAATATTAAACTATAAAGCACACAGATGTTTCTACAATGTCCAGTTATATTAATATTTATGTATTAAAATTTGATTATAGTGAATATATATTGTGCCATTATTCAAATCAAATTCATATGCATGCATGAGTGATAAATATGTATGTTACATATTACATCCATTTTCTAATAACAACTCAATTACTAATGGCAGTAACAAAGTATTTGATACTATTACTAAAAATAATGAATGTATTTTATATAAGTTTTCACTCGATATATTTATTCCATTTAACTAAGACATTCTCTGTACTGATAATATAATCATGACAACAAAATAATTTCTTGATAAAAACATTTAAACATCTGGAAAAGTAGGGGACGTTAGTGCAGACCACAATGCAGATATATGTTGGTAGCCTTTGGGATTACTTTAGATTGAATAGCCAATAAAATACTTAATACCCCCTTTATGTTAGTTGCACCATTCTAGATCTCAAGTGATTAATGCATAATTTAAAGTACTATATATTCCATTATAGTGTTTCAAGGTGTACTTTATGAGTTAGAGTCCTTTAAAAAGAATAAAAGAGAGATAATAAAAGACATAATAAGAGTTTCAAATAAATTTCAGGTTAAAAAACTGCAGCAATTAATAAGATTAAATTTGAAAATCAAATTTTCAGAGTTATGGCATCATAAGGTATGAACTGTAACCAGAGACACTATAGTATAATCTAATGCTTCAACTAAATGCATAAAAGATACACAAAGGTTCCATGTAAAGGAAAAACTCTGGATATGGATGCAAAAACTTATAGAATAGTAACTGATATGTTTATCTCAATTGGATAGAGTCAATGTAGTACCTATTGTCTTAGAAAATCAACAAAGTTGCATTTTAATATTAGTATTTTTTTATCAGTTACATAATGTTATGTCTTTTAAGATTATGGCCCGTGCGAGAGCACGGGTTCACTAGTACACAGAGCATTTTCACAGGCGGTTCTAGACGCACCTGTACAGGCGTTTTAGGCTACCGCCTGGCGGTTCAATTAGGTGAAATATCTCTATTGTTTTTTCCTCGTCAGTTTTAAATTTGAATTTTCAAATGTGAATCGCCATCCCTCCTACCTCCCTCTCTCCCTCTCCCTCCCTCTCTCTCTCCCTATCTTATATCCAATGATCTCTGATACGAGTGCAAAAAGCTATTTAATTATGATAATATAGACCAATATAATTATATACATCTACACACCATTAACAATTTAATTACAACATACATATATACATCAATATATTAATATACATCACAGTTGTTTTGCGGCCACGATAATAAAATTTTTCATCGTAAATGATGATTCTAATAATCATCTCGACTTAGTTTCAGAGCGCTAATTTCCCTTAGCGCTGAGAACTCTGGCTTCGCTAAGATGCTATTTGGTTCATGGTATTTTCCTTCGCTTGGAATGATTTCTTTCATGATGAAGGAGCACAGGTCCTCGGCTAGTTCATATAGATTTTTGTCGGCAGGTAGGTGTTTGGGCTTGGATGATTACGCAACCTTTGGAAAGGAAGTTTGTAGACATCATATGTTTGCACTTGGCAACAATAAAATATTTACATCTATAACGACATAAATATAGGCGTGAGTATTAGTTATACCTTATAAGGGTTCTTGATGTACCGTATATTCAGTTTCATGAACTTCGCTGCGTAGAATCCACAATGCACCGAGCGGTGGTTGCTTGTGGCACTACATAAAGGGAAAGTTGTTATTGACTTGCGGCATTATCTTAAGTATTGTACATACATGATATGGCTTCATAACTTACGTACCGGTCAGTTATGAAATATTCTTAGTTCCTCACCCTTTTTTGGACAAGTCGTACACCCCATCCTTGAACTTGTATCACCTATAAATCCTATGATCTCGAAAAGAATTAACTAGTTTTTCAAATTTTTATCGATAAAAGTATGTATGCTAAGTATGTCGACTTACTAGTTCAAGATGATCGTGACTTTTACATATCTTTCGGGACTATAATCTCGAGTCAAAGACCGGCATCTTTCCATCGCTAGGATATATATAGAAGCATATCCGTGGTCATTTGCCGAACGGACCAGAATTGTCATGTGTTCTATTCAAATTGTTAATGAGATTTATGTATATAAACTCAGACTTCCCCGAAGTTGTACGGGGCAACTACCACTGCTCTATGTTAGAACTGAAGTAATGCATGTCCTATGTAGGCGGCGTAGGTAGCCTCATGTTTCTTCTCTAGTTCTACTTTCTTCTTTGCAGCTTCTTACGTTAACCCCCTTTAAGTCATTTGTCATGACCAATCCGGAAGGTGTGCTCGTTTTCTCTGATTTTCTTTGGGCTAAGGTAAGTTCTCTTGCTCTCATTTTTGTTTGGGCCGGGACCGTAACGGGTCTCGTCAAATCATATTGTATTCTGCATGGCACAAGTGCATGTCGAAATTCAATCTTAATAATACAACTCAATAATACTAAAGGATGTACATGTTAGAACGGCGAGACTTACAATGCAAATATTGTTACGAGCTGAACATCGAGCCGCTTGAGGTTCATCATCAACCATATATCTTGAAGGTTACAAAAGCGGTATCTCGTTCACTTCTGAAAGTCGATGGTGGTATCCTTACTTGGATCGTATCAATGCCAATAGAAAAGCTGCTCTCATATACCAGTCATGAAGTCTTTTTATACCCGACTTGTAGTTTTTTGAGTTTGTCCCAACTAAGGAGAGGCACATGCGGTATGTATTGATCGGGGACATTTTTTATAATCCTCCCATGTGGGCTTCTAATCTGTAAGACACCGATCTACGGGCCTTTTGACGACCTCTCTGCTCGGCTAAATCAACGATACGTGACTTGCGACTCTGCGCAATCCCTTCTAAAAAATTTGGCGGTGCCAGCCAGGGTTTCTTCTTGGGCTCGAAGGGGAGACCAATTTGGGGAACCAAAATTTCTTCTTTGGTGGTTCTTGGATCTTTTTTTTGGTGGCGGTGGTGGTGTCCAAGGCGATTGCTCGAGGTCTTGAGGTGGTGGGGAAGCACGAGGCGGGATCATTGAATGGTATAGTTGGTGGCGGAGATCCTGTAGGTTTAGGTGATGGTGTGGGGTTTGAATAGGTTCGGCTACCGATGACTGTATATTAGGAGGAGATTGGGGACATGGTGATATTGGTGTTGGGTCTGGAACAACATCGACATGTTGTGACTCTGAGTTCTGGCAAGACTTCGGAGGATGGTGGTGGCGTGGTGGTGGTGGGCTGTGTCAACTCCCGTCTCGTCGAGGCCATAGGATGAAATTCTTAATGGCTTTGTCCGAGTGTCTCAACTCCGTCGGCGCCCGGGAATTTCTAGCATATCGTCCTCGTATCCGGGGGCAACCGTACACACTTCTACCCTGTAGTATTCTTCTGGTATGGTGGTAGTCATGTCCGGAGATTGCAAAGCCCGTGGCTACTTTCTTTGTACGAAGATGCTTCATACCATATCGTATGATCAATTTGCAAGGTGCCGATTGCTTCGATATCATCCTTTGGGTAGCGGTCTTTGTTGCCGTAGATCCCACCTTTGCTTGGAAATGGAGGCGATTGTGTGGACATGGCAGCAATCATCTCGAGGACCAGCCGAGGATGTGTGGGGACGGCTGCATCTGCCGGACCTTGTGTGTTTATCTGTTGAGCAGACATTGCACTAGCTAACTTCTATATTATTTGAGGATCGAGGATTTGATAGAAATCGGACATCATGTTTTGAATTGTTCCTTAGCTTTGTTTGCTCAAAATAATCTTTCATATCTTCCTTGTATCGATCTCTTTTCTTGTACATGCCCAACCACTCCTCACCAAATCCCTCTTTCCATCCCCTCTTTGATGATATTCCTCATTACCACGACCGGGATGCTCGGGGTTGCCTAGACTTAGACTCAAGATGTCCCTCTCTCTTTGTGGATTCAATCTACCTTTTTTTTGACCTCGGCTGACCAATTCCACCATCTTCTCACTGTCGGTGTGATTTCGTCGGGAAAGTTCAAACCCGGTAGGAGTTTGTTTTGTTCCTCTAGCTTTCGACCAATTCGCCGTCCTCTCGCCAACTTCCTCACGAGAGCACAGTCTTGCCTTCTTTGTTTAGCTCTTCCTCCTCTGTTTAGCTCTTCCTCCTCTGCCTGCCATTTCAAAATCTGTAGCTTGTAACCACCGTGCCAAGGTGGCGGTGGTACTTGTTCCTCTTTGCTAGTTGTGAAGCGGCTTCGCTCTTGGCTTGGAAATTTGGATCTTTCTTACGCTCCCGAATACCGCCCACCGACCCGGTGATCTTATACTTACTCGTTGGGTCCAACCCCTTCTTCAGATATTTGACATTCATTTCGATCTATAGTTTCGGAATAGCGTTGCAATCTGCTTGAAAAAATACTCTTTCACAATTCTTTCGGTCCCCGTAGGGATCACAAACCTTTCTTGGAACTTATCCCATAACTCTTTCAGTTTTCTCGGCCCGACATCCCGCCCACTTGGGGATTGTGATGTCAAGTTTATCCACGACCAAGAAACCAATCGCATTCCATAACTTGGCCACCGCCTCGACACTAAAGGCTCTCCTTTTCGGGCTTATGTCGGTAATAACATATGTGCCTTTCGGCCACTTGTTCATTCCCCTTTCACCTCATTTTTTTGGTCGTAGCGTTTTCTTTTCCTTTATTTCGAGGTGGTTGTCTTGGTTGTTTTCGGGGCTTCTCTTTACGGCACTTCTTCTTCCTCTACCAGAATGTCCCGTATTTGAGACAAAACCTCGCAAGATACATCCAACGAATCATGGGGCGGAGCATATTATATGGGATGAATGAAAGCATTTATTTTTCATGTAGTAACTATACCTCATCGAGAGCTAGATCATAATGCGGGTCAACGCTACGTTGAGGTTGTCTATCTATGCTAGGGCATGGATCACCGGTTTCCGTCATCTTCTTCTTCCAACATGTCACCATGGAAATCTTCTTCTTCTTCTTCTTCTTCTTCTACGAGGAGGATTTATAGTTCTAAATGCAAGGGCAATAAGTATGTGAGTTCATTTGAATAAGTCATCTCGCTATTATGAAACTAACTTAGTAATTGTGTCATACTAACCGTTGGTCAGGGGGGTGTGTGAACTGATTGAAGGCGACTGCACGCATGGTCATCTGCCTGCTCTCTAGATTTTTTGGAGAAGTCATCTTCTCGCTAACTTTAGTAATGGTAAGTCATTAAAAATGCTAAGTCATTAATAAATACTAAGTCATTATATTTACAATCAAATTGCAAAAAAGTACTTGGCAAAGTCATTAACTTAAGTACTTAGCAATCTTCTCTAATATAACATTTCATAAATATTAATAATGTACAAGTCATTAACTTAGCAAAGTCATTAACTTAAGTACTTAGCAATCTTCTCTAATATAACATTTCATAAATATTAATAATGTACAAGTCATTAACTTAGCAAAATCATTAACTTAAGTACTTAGCAATCTTCTCTAATATAACATTTCATAAATATTAATAATGTACAAGTCATTAACTTAGCAAAGTCATTAATTTAATCTTCGCTAATCTTCTCGCTAACTTAAGTACTTAAGTCATTAATTTAGAAAATAATATAACATTTCGCTAAGAGCAGCGTATATTTACTTATGCGGCGTGGAGGGAGGCGAATCGGGCGGCGGAGAGCGATGAGAAGAGCGGTGGCACGATGCTTCGATGGCGGCTATCGAGGGTGACTGTAAATTAATAGAAACCTAATTAGCATAAACCTTAATTAGCATCATAATTAACATTAACCTAAATAACCCTAACTAACTACATATTAAATATTAACATTAATTCAATTATACAACACTTAAAAAATAACCTAATTAACTACATATTAAATATTAACTAATTAGCATAATTAACATAAACCCTAATTAGCATCATAATTAACATAACCCTAAATAACTCTAACTAATTACATATTAAATACAATACTTAAAAAAAAAAAAAAAAGGCAGCCCGACCCGACCCGGCCCGACCACCAGGCGAGGCACCCGGGCAAAGGCCCAGTAGCGGCTTTGCCCGGCGAGGGCTAGCTAGGGCATGCGCCGCCCGCGCTTTTTGTCGCGAGGCGCCGCCGCCGCCAGCTGCCCACCGCCAAGCGCTCCGATCCCGCCCCACCGCCGCCCACGGCACTCCACGGCCCGCCACCCGCCGCAGCGCCGCCCTCCGCCCCACCGCACGCCCGCGGAAAAGGCGGCTCACCGGGGCGTGCTCGTCGCATGATGGCGGCGGGCGTCGTTGGAAGAAGGAAGGCGGAGGCGGAGGAGCTCGATGGAGAAGATGGTGCTCGGTGGTGGAGCTCGGTTGCGGTGGGAAGCTTCCGGTGGTGGCGGAGGCACCGGTGATGAAGCGGCGGATCGACGGCGAATTTTGGTAGCCTGCCGGCGTTGTCTTGAATGAATTCGCGCCCACCGTGTGTTGAAATTTTGAAGTCCCACGTAGTGTAATATATAGGAAGGCATTTACACAGGCGGAGGTCATTGAAAACCGCATGTGGAAATTATTTCCACTAGCGGTTCGCTAAGAGCACCGCCCGGTGGAAATCATTTCCACAGGCAAGGGTCTTAGCCAACCGCCCGATTGGAAAATTTATTTCCACAAGCGGTTCACTAAGCCCACCCTGTGGAATTTGTTTTTAGGGTTTTATTTTTTCTTTTATTCATTCAGGAAACATATACTATAGTGTTTAGGGTTTTTATATTTAGGATAGGATTGAGGGTAAATGAACTTTGATACAATAATTAGTATAATTAATAATTAGTATATTTCTTTGGTAAAATATATACGTACTTATTTCTTCTATATATATAAGAAAATAATTTAGAGCTATGTAAGTAGAAAGAAAAGGATTTAGGGTATATTATATATAGACCTTTACATTTTTTAACTTCTTTATTTTTGTAATTGTAATTGAGATGATATATAGTGATTTCTAGGATACATATATATAGTAATTTTCTAAAATCATGCTTCTAGGATACATATATAGTGATTTCTTTTTTAGGATATAGAATATTTCTTTTTAGGATATTTCTTTTATACTATATCATAGGGATTTCTTTTAGGATACATATATAGTATTTATGATATTTCTTTTATACTGTAGACTTCAACAAGTAGAAAGAAAAGGACTTAAAGAAGTAGAAAGAAAAATACTTAAATAAGTTGAAGAGCAATACCAAGAAGAGCAATACATGAGTACAAATTATAAGCGATAAATTGTTACACATGACATTGACTAATATTTAACTTAAATAGAAGAGAGCAAGCCAGCTACTGTTCTTCCTTCTCCATCGTGGCGCACCCATAGCAATGAATTCTTAGGGATATTCCGCTCAATATTCCTTATCTTTGATGGATAATCTGTAAAGAGAGACATATGCCCGAACAGGTTGAAGTCATCTAGGTCAATTACACCATCAACTCCTAAAGCTTGCTGCTTTCCAGGGAGAACTATATACTTGGTCTTATCGGTATTTTCTTCTCTTCCTAAGAAAGGATCTGTTCGGCATAGAAGACCTGTGCAGCACGGGTAGCAAGGATCCACGGGTCATCCTTGTAACCTACTTTACTTAGATCAAGAACTCTCAAGCCATAGTTGTCCACTGTGACATGTTTGTCATCAACCCATTGGCATCGAAACACAGGCGTCTTAAGTGAATCATAGTCTAGTTTCCATATGTCCTCAACGAAGCCAAAGTATGTAGCGGTTTCATCGAATCATCTATGGCCTCGCAATGAACACCACTTGTTTTTTTGCGCCATGCTCTTTTTTCTCCCTAGAAGTGGTACAAAACGTGAAGCCACTAATGTCATAGGTGTGCCATGATGTGACTGACGAGATGGTCCGGTTTGCCAACCTCTTGATAGTTTGTTGCTCAATTGTTTCCCCATTTTGAATGTCCTTCTCTATTAGCCATGTGGTGAATCGGCGCTTGTGTTCCTTTATTATCCAATCCTCTGTTTGCCTAGGGTTATGATAAACTTATCTCTTGCATGTGTTGTTTGATCGGAGGCTCTATTATCGAGGCGATGTAGGATGCTATGATGCGCCTTGAGGATAATATTATAGTCGGACGGAATGAATAATTTTCAGCCCATCCTCCCACACCCATATAGTCTACGCCCTCATGTCGGGACTTGAGGCAAACCTATTGCAATCTGGTCTTTTTCGGCAATTGTTCTGAGAATGGACCTCCGGACTCAATGGCCTCTTCGGTAGTGTATCCCTCTATCATGGATGCCTCGGGATGAGCACGAGTGGATACGTACCCATTCAGTATTGACATGAAACGCTCATATGTCCACATCTCATGCAAATACATGGGACCCAATGCTTGTATTTGTGGCACCAAATGCATGACAAGGTGTACCATTATATCGAAGAAATATGGTGGGAAACACATCTCAAGGCGTGACACTTGTCTCCTTTGCGAATTCTGAAGAGACTCCAACTACTCGCGGTCAATGACCTTACGTGATATCTCATTAAAAAAGAAGAACAACCGTGTGATTGCCATCTTTAAGAACACCGGACTTATAGCCCCGATGGCAATAGGGAGAAAAGTTATCGACATCACATGGCAATCATGTGAGTTATAGTTGGTGATTGTAAGGTCCTTCATTTACACAATGCTCTTAATGTTGGAGCAGAATCCAGCTGGAACTTTCAATTTCTTCAACCACACACACATCGCATGTTTCTCATCCGTACTCAGGTTGTAGCTTACTGCCGGGAGGTGGTACTTTCCATTATCTAGCAAAATCAGATGAAGTTCAGGTTTTATCTTCAAATTGACCAGGTCCTGATGTGAACTCAGTCCTTCCTTTGTCTTGCCCTTTATGTCTAGCAAGGTACCAATTATACTTTCAAACATATTTTCTCGAATGTGCATACCATCGACCGCGTGCCGTACGTCAAACTCTTTTCAATATGGTAAATACTTAAAGAAAATTGACATCTTCTTGAATGTAGCCCCAGTAGTTGGCTTCACATCCTTTCTTGCTTTTCCATCTTTTTTATCTTCTTGCCAAATACAAACTTGATGTTCTTAACTATCTCGTACACTCTATGATCTTTACTATTACCTGATGGAGTAATGGACCTTAGTTTATCATGATTGTCAAAGTACCTATCCATCTTTCGTAAGCGGTATGTATGTCCTTTCGATAAGAAACGCCTGTGTCTCATGTATACTATCTTGTTGGATGCTTATTTGAGGGACACATAAAAGGTTTCATCAAGCAACTACACAACCAACCTTACTCTTGAACTGTCCCGACAATACAAAGAGATTTGGGTAATCGTTGATCATAACAAAAATAATTGCTCTCAGTGTGAATGACTCTTTCCCGGTATTCGTCCAACATGTCAACACTGTATGCCATAATATTCTCATTTCCTCCATTAATGGCTCCAAGAATACATCCATGTCAACACCAGGTTGTGTAGGTCTAGAAATAAGAATGGTTAGCAAAAGGTATTTGTGCTTCTGCAATAAGTGTGGAGGGAGGTTGTAGATGGTGAGTATAACTGGCCACGTGCTGTGCTTGCTGCTCCTTTTCGGCAAAGGAATTTATTCCATCGGTGGCACAGTCGAACCTAACATTTCTTGTCTCCTTAGCAAATTCGGGTGGTCAACATTGAATTTTTTGCCATTGCTTCCCATCGGCGGGGATGTCGAAGCTTTCCATCTACTTTGTGCTTATCGGAAGCATGCCGGGTCATAAGCTGCATCCTCGGGGTTTTGCGAACAAACACCTCAAACGATCTACTACCGGAAGATACCACATCACCATAGCGGGGAAACCTTCTCTATGTGTAATAGTCTTCTTCTTCATTTTCTTTCTTTGCGGGGTTTTGAACTCGTTGGGTCTTCTTTCTCTTCTTCCCTTTAGAAAGAAGCTGCATTCTGCTCTTGTAGATAGTCTTTTTTTTGTCTTGTACCGACTTGCACCACAATTTGGACATTGGTCCAAGTCTTTGTATTCACCTCGATATAGGATACGGTGATTTCGACGCTGCGTGGATCTTACGGACACCTATAGTAAGCGGACTGATTAGCTTCTTTGCATAGTAAGTGTTAGCAGGCACCTTGTTCTCCTTTGCAAGCATATCTCCGAGAGTACTCAATAATGCATCGGCCGGTATCGGACCATCCATACCTAGCTTTCAACATCAACAACTTAAGCCTGAGGACCGTAATGTCGTGAACTCTTTGGTACAACCTTTAGTCTCATCGTACAATGGCTCTGCTGCTGCCTTCTCTAAGGCCTCCATACCTTTCATGAAGAACATTGATGGATCCGTATGATGACGCAATAGTGCAGCCATGAATTCAGCGTCTTCATCCACTATTTGAGTTCTATTGTCCTCGGTTCCTCAATATTTGCATCATCATGAACATCGGGGCACATGTTCACTGGCTGGGGATAATGGTGATGTGTCTAGTGTATGAACTGGCATACATCGTCAACAAGCATATCTGGGCCATTGGCGCCGATGTTCGTAGGGTTTCCAGCAGTATACGGCGTAGAGCTACCCTCTCCATGCTTTGTCCAAATCAAGTAATCTTTCATAAATTCTCGGTGGACCAGATGAGCTATGATTGGTTTTGTATCTTCAAAAACAACAAGATTTCGGCAGTCTATGCAAGGGCAATATATGTGCTTCTTCTGTGTTCTCAAAGCATGGTTTTTGGCAGCATCGATAAACCTATGAACCTCAGGTATGTATGATGGATCTACTCTTTCTAAGTTATACATCCAGAATGCTCTGTCCATCGTTACCTGTTAACAAGTTTAATAGCTTTATATATTGTAATCACTAAAAAGAAGACATAATGTTTTGTGATATTAATTAACTAACCTTTGGATGATCAGTACACTCGTTCAAAGGAATATAGATGAAAATGACCCCTCGCTTGTATATGTCTGAAATAGTGCACATCCGGGCTAAATTACATATAGTTAAAAGAAGTAGTTAAATAAAATGCCTCTCAATAATAACTAAAGCAAGACTAATTAATAAAACCCTAATTAAAGAGTCACCAATACTTAATTAAACAAAACATAACAAAATAATTAATGCATCAATTTATTAGATGGAACCCTAAAAACTAAAAGCAAGACTAATTAATAAAACCCTAATTAAAACCTCACCACTACTTAATTTAACAAAACATAACTAAATAATTAAACAAAAACTAATTTGAAGCATCAATATCTAGAAAAATCTCAAACAACTAAAACTAGATTAATTAATAAAAACCTAACTAAAAGCATCACTGCTAGCTAATTAAACTAAACATAACTAAATAATTAAATAAGAGTAACTAATAAAACTCTAAAAGTTAAACCCTAGATAAAAAAAAGTAAAACCCTAGATAAAAAGTGACTAGAATTATTGAAAAAACAGAAACCTAGCTACTCTTCTCTCTCTCTTGAGATGAAACCCTAGATCTCAAAAGTGGCTAGGATTGAGCAAAAAGGTGGAAATGAGGCAAGAAACACATAAACTAACATTTTTTAGCTATCTCCTCCAAAGAAATCAGGATCAAAACCTCCCTCCTTGTATTTGGTCAAATCACGGACCTCGAGCTCCTCCCATGGAAGAAATACTCGGACTCTGATTTTTTGTTGGTTGGTGGGGAGGAAGAAGGGGGGTATATATAGAAGAGGCTCACCACAGGCGGTTTACGTAAAGGGAACCGCCTGTGGAAAATGGTGTGATTTTGCACAGGCGGTTTTCTTAGTAAACCGCCAGTGAAAATACCACATTATCACAGGCGGTTCCTTAAGTGAACCGCCAGTGTAAATGTCACAATTTACACTGGCAGTTATCTTAAGGAACCGCCAGTGTTGATCTTTTTCCACTGGCGGTTATAAAGCTGGGGACCCTGTGTTGATTTTCAGTGTCGTGTCTAAACTACAACCGCTTTGTAAAAATAGATGCCCCTTGTCAAGACAAATGCTACTGTGTACTAGTGGTTGATGGACTAGTGTGTTTAAATTATGGTTGAATTTACTTGTCAGCACTAGACAGCACCTACATGATGGAGTGGTGTCGGCACTGCATTCTACTCCTTTATTCTCTTCAGTGACTTGTTACAGCATTCCAAAGAACAAAATAAACAGATATAGTGGTAAATCAGATGCTATTACAGTATGCGGAAAGATTGTAACAGCAGCAGAACTCAAACCATCTCTTTTCCTTGACAGAAAAAGAGACAGCTAAATGAAATTTGCCTAATAAACAAATAAGCCAGCAAAGATGAACACCTGAGTGTCGACTGTCGAGAGGCTTCCACGGAGACAGTGCAGCATTTTATCTCATTAATAATTTACAAAAAATATTATAAAATAGGATGATAAGAATATCAAGAATTCAAGTAAACATCAAATCAAGTATGGCAAATGCAATTGATAGTTTCACCAAAACAATGCATATAATTCCAAAGAATCTTATTCCTTATTTTTCCCCCATTTAGCTCCAGGAAGTCATACTTCCTAACTTGCCATGAACAATTCCATCTAGATGTTTCTTTTACTTTTCATCATAAGGTATTTAAGTGTGTTCACTAGGAATTAGATGCTAGTATATATGGACTTTGTTGTGATACATCCAAATGATTGTGAGCCCTTCATTTATTCGATCGGATGGTTAAAATCATTTATTACTTCCTAAGAAGTAATATGTGAAATATATATTTATTTAAATTTTAGAAAATATGATAAATAAAGAAACTTATAGATATAAAAATCTTTTTTAATCTAATTGATGCATGTGTGATCATGGTAACCTTTTTTATTTGGTAATATATTTCTAGCTTGTTAGCTTTTTTTTTTACACGTAATGCCTCCTTATTAGCAAACAGTGTCGTGTTAGCTTTTTTTTTGGGGGGGGGGGGGGGGGGGGACGTGTTAGCTAACTTTTTGATATTATATTTGATGCGCACGAAGCGCGTAGCTAACGTGTTAGACATGCAAAGTGTTTTTTTATTCATGTGCATGATTTTTTTCCAACTGTTAACAATTTTTTGTTATGCATGTAAAACATTTTTATAATCGCACACCGAACTTGTTTTGTACTTTAATTGTTACAACGATTTTTCTTAGTTAATTAACGTTACATCTTGCACCCGGCCAGGCCCATAAAATTAAAAAAAAAAAAAAAACAAAACCTCATTTGGCCACAGTGTGTTGCACGGACGACGTTTATACTCCCGTGATTATATATCTTGCATGCGCTTCCAATGCCGTGAGTTGCTGCACTAGTTGGTGGGCACATACAAAGATGGAAGGGGCTGATGCCTACTTCTTTATTCTCCCGTGATTATGGGATTTGTGAATATTTTTTCTTTTCTTAAATTATATTTTTCTTTTCTTAAATTATATTTATTTAATTCACTAATTTTTAAATCAATGGCTCAGATTTATTTGAGATATTACCTCCTAGCAGGTATCAGATGTCCGTAGCATTGCACAGTATATATATTTCCAGAATAGCTCATATGTTCTTTTTTTGCATCAAAAGCGCAGAGCCAATGCATAAATTTGATAAGGTGATTAAGCATCATATTCTGCAGAGCGCGAAGGCTTCCACGTGGACAGTGTGGCATTTTTTGTCTCCAAGCTAATGAAAATAAATGTCCCCCCCTTATTTTTCATTTACCTCCGCAAAACCATACATCTAAACTTGCACAAAAACGTACATCGAGATCATTTTTAGGGGAAAAAAGATAAAAATAAATTGCTTGAAGTGCGCTCTCCAAAAATCAGATGGTAATAATGATTTTACATAATATCTCACATGCTATTTCTGAAAGGTACGGAGATAATGAGACAACAATTTGATAACATGATTATGTATCAAATCCTGCAGAATGAATTGTCATGTAGACCCTACATGTAGGTAGGTGAGCATGTTTTCCAACAATACCAGACAGTTTACCACCGTAACTTTACTGATCCACTTTCCTGGGGTTGTGTTATGTTCTAGTACCATGGTATTCTTGAGACTCCATGGTGATCTGGAAGATTTTGTTTCTGTCATGAAATAATATCTACAGTACGTTCATATCAGTAATGAAAGAACAATTTTGCACGTTCTAAATGCTTTATCCCTAGAACTTGAAAGAAAATACATGGACCATTGATTGCATAGATTCTATCCGTAAATGTTAGAGAATTCAAACACCCTTTGTTGGCTTTCTTGGAAAAAGGGGCACATCTTTCCTGTAGCCTTTTCACTGCATCCACAGCACACCCAACTAAAAAAAAACACACATGCCTCACATCCTCTTTTTGATCCCACAATTGGCATCCTCTTTTGATCCCACAATTGGCAGAAGGATCAAACCACTATAAATAGAGGCTTGTCCTCCCACAAATGCCCAATAAGCAGCTCACACCACATCATTGAGTGCATTAGCTTGCTGCATTCAATAAGAGCATCAGTGTGCAAAATAAAATACTTTACCCTCCAACCATGTCTAGATCCGTGGAGCCTCTTGTAATCGGTCATGTGATCGGAGATGTTCTTGACCCCTTTACACCATGCGTGAAGATGATAGTGACCTACAACTCAAACAAGATTGTCTTCAATGGCCATGAGATCTACCCATCAGCAGTTGTATCTAAACCAAGAGTAGAGGTTCAAGGGGATGACTTGCGGTCTTTCTTCACATTGGTTAGCAGTCAAACACTTCACAGTTGACTCCAAGTTATCCTATACATGCCATATATCCCTTCCCTAATGGCCATGGTTCCTGAATTTCAGGTTATGACAGACCCTGACGTCCCAGGACCAAGTGATCCATATCTAAGGGAGCACGTTCACTGGTAATATCTGGCATTTCTTACCTTGGGGATTCAGCGTGTTACAGAGGAGTAGCACCACATCTATATACAAACAGCATATTTTCTGAGTGCTTAGAATGAGAATGCTATGGCTAAGTGTTATCCTTTACATTTGCAGGATCGTGACTGATATACCTGGGACAACAGATGCCTCATTTGGTAGTTTTTTTCCTCTGCTTTGTGCTTAGTCTATTCCTTGTTCCAGTTGTTGTTTGAATTAATAAGCATGCATCTTTCATATCGCAGGGCGAGAAGTCATAAGCTATGAGAGCCCAAGACCTAGCATTGGTATCCACAGGTTCATTTTCGTTCTCTTCAAGCAGAAGCGCAGGCAAACTGTAGCTGTGCCATCCTCCAGGGACCAATTCATCGCACGACAGTTCGCTGCTGAAAATGATCTTGGCCTCCCTGTAGCTGCTGTGTACTTCAACGCTCAGAGAGAAACGGCTGCTAGGAGCCGCTGAAAATTCCAGTTCTCACTGTCCAAGTTATGAGCATTGGCCTATCTTCTTGTACTGAGCCAATCTTATTCCACATGCCCCTGGGTCCTACATTGTTATAATAAATAAACCAGAAGCATTTGCAGATTGTATTAGTTTGTTTGTAAGTGACAAGATTTAGAACTACGAATTGTCCATGATATTGGTCAAAATTACATGTATAAGACAATCTATCACCGAAAATCTGAAACCAGGGTTGGTGGTAAAAAGTTCGTTTATTGTAGGCAGTATAATGCCTCTTGCCAGCTTCACACTATGTTCATCTTTTTGTGGCGTGCAATCTCCTAGAAACAGAAAAATTATTAGATCTTGTCGTGTCACCTTGTAGAACTATGAAGACACTCCTAACTGCATTGAACTGCTAAGTTGTTGAAGACATGATACAAAAGGGAGATATCCAATGTATCTTGGGGATTGCCCACAAGAAGTGTTTTGAAGGTATATAGATGTCGATGTTGTGGGCCATCGATGTACATTGAGTACAGTCGATTTATTTGAATCTGAGTGTAAATTGAATGCTCTTTATCCTATTGTCTTCTCTTTGTGCTCATCATTAGTACAACACACAAACAAACTATTTTCTCTTACAATTTAATTTGAACGGCTGTACTTGTGTGCTTTTGTTGCTGGGGAGTGAACCCCAGTTCTCTTTGCTAGTTGAAATGAACCCTAGTTCTCTTTGCTAGCTGAAATAACTCACTACTCAAGATGTGAAGTCATATATGCCTTTTGGATACCTATGCCACTAAAATGCAGACAGACAAATGAGAAATAAAAATAAGAAGAGATATTGAAAGGAATAATGCTAAAACATTTTTAAACTAGCAGAATTACTCTCAAAACTGAAAAAAAAAAAAATGCAATGAAAAACATTAATCGAATTAACCGCATTAATTTTGGCGCATTACAGGCCAGGGATTTGCACTTTTGGGCCGGCCTTATGAAGGCAAAGGATGATTTTCTTGCTCATGGCACTTTTAAGGTGCACAATGGGGAGCAGGTTAGGTTCTACAAGGATGCATGGTTAGGGAACAAACCTTTTAGTGAGGTTTACCCGGGCTTATTTAGAATTGTGAGGTTTACCCGGACACAATGGGGAGCAGGTTAGGTTCTTCTCGGCCCGTCGACGTCCCAATCCCAATACACCCAAGACGACGACGCGCTCCTCCGTCGGCTAGCGGCGATCGACGTCGGCGGCGACCAGATCGTTGCCGAGGCCGCCGCGATGCTGGCGAACGCCTCGATATCCTCCCCCCAGCTATGGCAACCACCACCGCCTCGTCTACCTCCACCTTCCTTGCTCCAGCAACGGCACCTCCAGCCCGAGGACCATGCTCCGCCTCCGCGTCCCCCAGCGGCGGCACGCTCCCGGACGACGGCGCCCTCCTCGCCGGCTTCCGCGCCTCGCTCCGCGCACAAGCACCGCCCGTCGGGGCTCGAAAACGTCGCCGGCGTCATGCGCGACCTCACCGCCCACCTCGGCCTACGCCGGCGGCGCTTCCGCACCTGCGCCGTCGTCGGGAACAGCGGCATCCTCCTGGGCTCCGGCCGAGGCGCTCAGATCGACGCGCACGACTTCGTCATCCGCCTCAACAACGCGCCCGTCGCGGGCTTCGCGCGACGTCGGCGCCAGAACCTCGCTCACCCTAGCGCACTCCTTCGTGCTCCACCGCTGCGCCGCGCCATCGGCGGCCACCACGCCGGGCTGCGCGTGCCACCCCAACGGCCGCGCGGCGCCGCTGGCGATGTACGTGAGCAGGCCCGAGCACCTCCTCTACGCGCTCGCCTGCAACGCGACGGCCACGCGCCCCGGCGGCGCCGTTCCGGCTGCTGCTCACCGACGCGCGCCTCGACGAACTGTGCGCGCGCGTCGCCAAGTACTACTCGCTGCGGCGGTTCGTGGCGGCCACGGGGATGCCGGCGAGCGGCTGGACGCGGCGGCGCGACGGGAGGGACCCGCACTTCCACTACTCGTCGGGGCTGGAGCCTGCTGGCGGTGGTGACCGCGCTCGGGGTGTGCGACCGGGTGTCCATGTTCGGGTTCGGGAAGGCGGCCGGGGTGAAGCACCATTACCACACCAACCGGAGCAAGGAGACGGAGGTGCATGACTACGAGACTGAGTACCAGTTCTACGTCGATCTCCGGGCACCGGAACGACAAAGATGACGCGGTGGTCGCCGACCAGGTGTGGGTCACTAGCCTCGCGGCCAACCCGGCTTGCAACACGAAGTGACCCGGCTCAGAACCGATGAAATGCTAGCATTGGAATCTTCGTCAGTAAATCCATGACTTATATCCAGTTATCCACAACAGAAAAAGTCCCTCCCTGAGCTTGTTGGAATCTGAATTTTCTCGTAGACCTTCAAAATTAGACCGGCTGTGTCCCCTCAACTCTTAATAAAACCATTTAGATTACCACCATGTTCTAGCTAGAGGAGGTTTCCCAGCATTTTTAGCTCCAAAACGAAGTCTGCAATACCATTATAGGATTCTTAAACCACACAAAAGAATCTTGGAGCTTCCAAAATTCCAAAGAGAATTCTAATGGCAGATTGGGACACGAGAAACCAAAACAAAATAATTTAGAGCTCACAAAAATATCTCTATAAGCTTTCAAAAATTGGATTTAGCAATAGAAAAATAGAAAATATCCAGAAAATCTAGAAAAGTCCTAAACATTTAATTTATACCTAATTGCATTTTATGAATGCTTCACACAAAAAAAAAAAATATAAGATGGAACTAGCACGAATGCATTCTACATGAATACAACATGTTGGTTACATCCCATAGTGTTATCTGAATTTTTTTAGACTTTTTCGGATATTATTCTCATTTATTCAAAGGAAAAATAACAATTTTTGGGATCTTCCGGAGATATCTTCATGGTCTGTAAATATTTTATTTGGGTTTCTCGTGTCCCAACCTACCTCTTTAGATTTTTTTTTCTCAAGTGTTTTTGTGGCTTAAAAACTTAACTAGAGTTTTATTTGATCTTTTGAACTAAAAAGGATTATTTTAAAAGTTTTATGTGGACACCTAGACTCGCCAATGAAAGCTCAAGTTGCTAATACTAGGAAATTCAAGTGAATTTGATGACAAAGAGATGTCATGTGACCACTTTATCCTTGACCCTGTTTGGTATGAACATAGTAGGTCACAATTTGGCCCAAAAGATGAATATGGCTGCAACCTTTTCTGGTTTGACAGAAATGAACGATCTAGTTATTCGATTAGTCCTAACTCGAATAGTTCCTACTATCTAGATACCACCATATCGCAAAGAAACATCATGTTATTGCACATAATATTTATTTTTCTTCTTGTTTAGAAACATGAATATGAATTCATCTGTTTGATGAAATTTAAATTATTGACACAAAGTTGACGCATGATAATGATATGGAGATAATAAGTTGGCAAAAAAATACTGTGAACCATTCTTTCCGCTTGTGGTTGAATTTGCTAAAGGCAAGGGGTTCAACTATAAATGGATTAAAGATACTACTTATGTTGTCACTGAAGTCGAATACAGATGCCGAGTGCATAGTACTACAACGTGATGCTACCGGGGTTGGCCCATAATAGAATTGTTGGTCTTCCTGAACTTTCACTGGCCCATAATGAATACAACTATTGGGCTTCTTAAACTTTAAATGGGCTATAGGCTCAGCTTGAAGTGTTGTTTGGGCTTCCCACGAAAATCAAGACTTATCTCTTTATATTAACAGCTTTTTTTTAAAAAAAAGCCAAAGTAGACTTTTATTTTTAAAATACAAAAAGTCATGAATATAAACACATACACAGAACCGGTCATCCAGTGGCGTTAAAAGTACGGAGTGAAGTTCCCAAAAAAAACACGGAGTGACTTTCAGTCACTGGTGCAGCAACACTTCGTGAAGAAAATAATAGTTGTTCATAAGAACCTGGACGAAGCGAATTATTCGAATTCATAACTTTAGCAAGATCTAGAATTATGTAACTCATGAGCGACATGTAGAATTTGTCTTGAAAAAGTTCATATACACAAAGACATTTTGGTTTTTTTTCAAATATGAGGTACACCGTGAGGCTAAGAGCTTGATTGGTTGGCATCTAAAATTTGCCACGCTAAAGATTTGGTAAGCCATGATTTTAGCTAGTAATTGGTTGGCTATCAAAATTTACCAACTACTCACATTTGGCTTGCCAAATCTTCGGTAACTTTTTTGCCCAAAATTTGGCTTGCCAAATCTTTAGTATGGTAAATTTTGGATGCCAACCAATTAGACCCTAAATAATTTTTCTTTCAATGGAACAACACACGAGAGGCTGAATGTCTCCTACTAGTGCTGCCTAAATGTCAAAATCTAGGAGGATAACCTATCAGCTCTACACCTTTTGTAGTGCTCCTGAGTTCTCTATAGAAAATAACGAACATTAGTTTCACGTGGGCGGCCTTTGAACAAATAACGCTGTCACTGTCTCAGTTCGGTTTCAAAAGGAAATACACGAGCACGGATGGAACGCTGGAAAGATTGTAGTGCTATGTGGTATATACAAGATAACAACAGGCAAGAGGTGGGGTATCCTTCACCTTTTAGAACCTAAAAACTTCGTAGGACTCGTACATAGATTTCACATAAATCAGTTCACTTTCAGAGAAAAAAACATACAGAGTCACGACCAAATATCAGTCACGCCCTAACAATCGTGCATGCCTTTATCAGACTGACGTGCTCTGTTTTTTTATCCATTGGTCCAAAAAAAAGTATTGATTTTTTTTGGACTTTTTAAAAGATGAGATGATTATTTTCTTAGCCCAAAAAAAGGTTTTTTTCCTTGGCATTTTTATTTTTGAATTACTCGTGTGACCCAAAAACTCTATCTTTGGTTTCTTATATGGCACTTCCGTTAGTTTTACCTCTGTGTGAAAAATGAACGAAAGCATAGTTCAGTTTATCCTTGTTAAAATTTGATAAATATCTAGTTAGGGGCAAAATAGTTTGATGTTGAAAAATAATATATTCTTTACCTTATACAATTATGACAAGTTTAAACCATGCGAAATATTTGCTCAAAATTATGCACATAGAAACTGAACTTTGCATGAGTTCATTTTTTTTGTTAAAGGGGTAAAATCATCATTTTGTCCATGACTTAACACCGTTAGGTCTCATATACTAATAGTTATTATCATATAAAAACTAAAAATACCTTTCAATTCGAATAGGAATTATTTTCCTCCCCTCTGTAAATAACATCGTTAGGTCTCCCATACTAA
This sequence comes from Chrysopogon serrulatus, assembly GCA_015844335.1. NCBI lineage: Eukaryota > Viridiplantae > Streptophyta > Magnoliopsida > Poales > Poaceae > Chrysopogon > Chrysopogon serrulatus. The sequence continues at coordinate 37,093 of JADLZL010004343.1, forward strand.
TATGAATGTCTAAGAAAATAATTCTCGCTTAAAAAGATAGTACCAAACAGAGGAGAGCTTAGATTTTTGCTAGGATATATGCTATAATTTTATACAAATCTAATAATAAAATTTTAAAACTTTAACTCATCGGGGAAAAAACTGCGCCTTTTTCTAACTGAGGATGAGGATGAGGAGGCACTGTTGCTGCCAACAGTGCCGTGTTTTCAAGACCGTGGTCATGTGGACACGGCTAGCTACCCTCATTTATAGCTAGAATGAGTAGTTAGGATCTGGCGATCCATTTTTTAACTACTACTCCCTCCGTCTCACAAATAAATGAACGTTTTTGACTTTCATAATTCATGTTTGACCATTCGTCTTATTTAAATTTTTTATGCAAATCATAAGATAAATAAATCATTATGAAAGTATCTCTAATGATAAAAATAAGTCATAAAAAATAATTAGAAAATTTTAAATTTTTTAAATAAGACGAGCAGTCAAATAGAAAATACGAAAGTTCCACTACGCACACCACTCCACTCTCTAGTGTTCCCTCCACTCCTTTAGGCTCCAACAAACGAAGCAAAACCTTGTCAAAATCAAAAGAAAAAAATAAGAACCGAAGCAAATGGCCGAAGATTAGCCAGCCGTCTGGTTCAAAATTCGAGCACCTTTCTCCCTTTTCCACGCCGCCTGAATTTGCCCAATTTTCACTCAAATGTCCACTTTTGCAACAGTCAGTCAACCCAAAACCAACCGTTGCCCAACTAACACGCTAAGCTACCCAATCAACCACCGACACGTGGACCCAGTAACTCCTCCTGACCCACATGTCAGTGGGACGCATCCGCTCCAGCCCACCAGGATCACATCTCCCCAAGCCGCCCGGCCCCACCAGCTCGGAGCTTTTCTCCCCCACCCCACCACATCATCTCGCTCTCCCTCCCCGCGTCGGCGGCCACCACCACCGCGCCCCGCCTACTAATGGCAGCAGCCGGATCTCGCCGCCCGCCGCGCGCCCACGCCCACGCCCACGGAGATGAAGCGCCGCCGCGTCCCGCTCCCGCCCGTCCTCTTCCTCCTCGCGCTCGCGCTCCTCTCCCTCGCCTTCCGCCGCCACCTCCCCCTCCCCTTATTAGTCGCGCCGCGGTTCGGCGGCGGCGGCGGCGGTGGCGACGACGCGCTGCTCCGCCGCCTCGCGGCCACCGACGTCGGCGGGGACCAGATCCTTGCCGAGGCGGAGGCGCTGCTGGCCAACGCGTCGGTGTCCACGTTCCCCAGCATCGGCAACCACCACCGCCTGCTCTACCTGCGCGTCCCCAACCTTAGCAACGCCACCACGGGGCCGCGGCAGCGGACCGTGTCCCGGCTCCGCGTCCCGTTCCACGGCATACCCGGCGACGACGCGCTCCTCGCAGCCTTCCGCGCCTCGCTCCGCGGCTTCCTCCTCGACCGCCACCGCCACCGACACCGCCACGGCGTCGACGTGGCGGGCGCCATGGCCGACCTCCCCGCGCTCGTCCTCGGCCGGGGCCGGCGCGCCGCGACGTGCGCCGTCGTCGGGAACAGCGGCGTCCTCCTCGGCGCCCGCCGCGGCGCGCAGATCGACGCGCACGACCTCGTCATCCGCCTCAACAACGCCCGCGTCGCGGGCTTCGCGCCCGACGTCGGCGCCACCACGGGGTCTCCTTCGTCAACTCCAACATCCTCCACCACTGCGCCGTCCGCTCCGCCGTCACCACGCCCGGCTGCGGCTGCCACCCCTACGGCCGCGCGGTGCCGCTCGCCATGTACGTCTGCCAGCCGGCGCACCTGCTCGACGCGCTCATCTGCAATGCCACCGCGACCCCCGAGTCCCCGTTCCCGCTGCTCGTCACCGACGCCCGCCTCGACGCGCTGTGCGCGCGCATCGCCAAGTACTACTCGATGCGCCGGTTCGTGGCCGCCACGGGGAAGCCGCCCGGCAACTGGACCCTGAGCCACGACGAGAGGTACTTCCACTACTCGTCGGGGTTGCAGGCCGTGGTCATGGCGCTTGGGGCGTGCGAGCAGGTCAGCTTGTTCGGGTTCGGGAAGGCGCCGGGGGCTAAGCACCATTACCACACCAACCAGAAGAAGGAGCTCGACCTGCACGATTACGAGGCTGAGTACCAGTTCTACCGCGACCTCCAAGAACGGCCAGAGGCTGTGCCGTTCTTCGACGAGGCACCGGGCTTCAAGGTGCCACCGGTGAAGATCTACTGGTGATCAGTGAGGAGGTCAGTAACGTGCAGTAGCTGTTAGTGTAATCTGTTTGTTGTTGTACAATTTTTACATTTTGATGACTTAGAGAGGTGTTTAGGCGAAGATAATGTGTAGAATATGGCAATTGAAAGGGAGTGTGAGATATTTCAGGTTGGGGAGCATATAGGGAGGGGAAAATGCAGGTCAATTTTGTGTTTGATCAAATGGATCAAATTGGCTGTAGTTGTTCATGTATTCTGTGTAGGGCAATTGTAATTGTACACTTCAACGATTTCAATGAGTATAGAAGACTTAAGACACAGGGAGAATGTAAAATTTTGGGCAATGGAATCATAATGAATCTGTTGTTGCAATATGAATTTGGATATGTATATTTTTTCCACAATTGGAAATGTTTAATGAGGTTTGTGAGTGTTTCTATAATGTGTCATTGCGGTTGTTATATGATTCTTAGACTTGACTGATAGGGATGTCTAACCAGAGCAATCAGACTATGGGTAATAATTAAAGGAGAATGTGTCTGACAGAGATGTTTCTGGTGGGGAAATGTAATTCTTTTTTTTTTCAGTTGAAAGATGGAAGTGAAATGCTACCCAATTTTGTGATGAACAGAACAGCTTGTATGTATAGTTTTTACAGTTTTATTGATAGAGGTGTTTATGCTGTAACAAATGTGTACATTAGGGCAATCTAAAGGGAGTGAGATACTCTATTTGCATATGTATACTTTCCCCCCATTTGGAAATGTGTAATGAGATATTTCTGTAATGTGTCTTTGCGTTTGCTGTACTATTCTTAAACTTGACTGATAGGGATGTTTAACCAGAGCAATCAGACTATGGGTAATTAAAGGAGAATGTGTCTGACAGAGATGTTTCTGATTGCGAAAATGTGATTCAATTTTTTTAGTCGAAAGATGAAGACAAATGTTACCTAGTTTCATGATGGAACAGAATAGCTTGTATAGTTTTTACAGTTTTATTGACAGAGGTGTTTATGCTGAGAGAAGTGTGTACATTATGGCAGTCTGAAGGGAGTGCTATATTGATGTTTTGGATTGTGGAGGATCTAGTGGGAAAAATTTAGCACAATTTTGTGTTGATGGGCGGCTGGGTCAAATTCGTTTTGCTTGTTTACACTTCATTAATGAAGAATTGTATTGTACACTTGATTAATTGATGAGTCTGAACTTGGTGCATAGAGAACATGTAAATTATGGTGTTCAAATATCAGGTTTGGAAATGTACGAAACATGTTTCTGCTAAGTAGGAAATGTGTAGTAATAAGCGATTGGTAAGTGTAAACTGTGGGCAAATAAAAGGGAATGAGATTCTAACATACTCCGTTGTTTGTGACCGCCCAATTTTTTGAGTTGAAAGGTGAAGAAACGGTAACTCCATTGTGTGTGTACTTATACGTGTAGTTGAGGTGGTTCGAATTGGTTGTAACTGTTGGCATACTTGTGAAAAGTGCTACGAGTACAAACCAAAAAGATGAGATTTCAGATGCAGACAAAGTGGAAATTATGTGCAACGGAGAGGGAATGGCGCTGGCCGCTGGAACAGATCATCATGCATCAGATTTGGACGTGTATAATGGTAGGTACTGGAGTGGTCATCTGTGTTCAGCACAAGGCTGAGGGCTGATGCTGCCTGTTTTCCATTTCTTCGGTTAATAATATATACTTGGTTATAGTGATGGCTTTCCGCACTCCTGTAGTCAGTTCTATTAGGTGAGAAGCGGGTCAGTAGCTGACGATGAGATTCGGTGTCTTTTTTTGTGTTTATATTACCTCTGCTAATACTAGTAGGGAAGAGAAATAACTGTTTAATAAGTATAATACTAGCTATTACTAGCTGTTCAGGGTGGTAGGCTGTCTGTTATCAAATCTGTTGTGCATGATGACCAACTAACTACTACTAAAAACTAGTACTCCCTCCGTTTCAAATTGACTGTCGCCGTGGGATGCGTGCCACAAGTTTGACTCGATTTATAGAAAATACAAGCAATATTTATATCTCCAAATAATTTTGTTAAAAAACTAGATCCAAAGATCTTTCCGATGATACTAATTATGATACTAATCGATGATATTTAATATTTATAAAAATTGCGGCATTTGCTACCTCGGAAACGAAGCGGACAGACATTTTGAAACGGAGGAGTATTTAGTACTGTCAAGTCAGATGCGTTGCGCACGGACGCACTGCTGTTACCAGTTGGCCTCCCCCCACCGTGACACTGTTGTTTAATAGGGGTGTTTACAGCGAGCTGACTGTGGTTCAACTGACATTATTAGTATAAGGCCAACTCCAAGTAAGGATAATAATATAATCGTCGTCAGCTGCCTGTATAGATACTTAACAGCCAACTTAGGCCTTGTTCAGTTCGTGAAAAAGTTGCATTCCCTGCACTGTAGCGTTTCGTTTGTATTTGACAAATATTATCCAATCGTGGTCCAACTAGGCTCAAAAGATTCGTCTCGTGATTTACAACTAAACTGTGTAATTAGTTATTTTTTTATTTACATTTAGTGCTCCATATATATGGGTAAAAATTGATGTGATGGAGAGAGAGTGAAAAAAGTTGCAAGTTTCATGGGAAGTGAACAAGGCGAGTAACTCACCTTCTTATCTCACCAATTTTCTTGGTTATCATGCTTCGACTGCTCACCTCTCTTCTTTCTTTTTCTCTTCTAGCTCTTAGGCCTTGTTCACTTCCCCCTCCAACTTCCAAGTTTTTTCACTCTCTCTCCATCACATCAATTTGTACCCGCATGTAAAGAGTATTAAATATAAGTATAAAAATAACTAATTACACAGTTTAGTTGTACATCACGAGGCACGAATCTTTTGAGCCTAGTTGGGCCACGATTGGACAATATTTGCCACATACAAACAAAATGCTACTGAGGACTTTTCAATCTCTCTCCATCACATCAATTTCTACCCTATATATGGAGCATTAAATGTTAGTAAAAAAACAACTAATTACATGGTTTGGTTGTAAATCACGAGACGAATCTTTTGAGCCTAGTTGGGCCACGATTGGATAATATTTACCAAATACAAACAAACTGCTACAGAACTTTTCAATCTCTCTCTTCCCCCATCTAAACAAGGCCTTAATGCTCTGGTACACCACCCAAGTGCTCTTCCTGCGTCAGCTGCCGTATCTGCCGAATTTATCTTCTTCTGCTACTACTCCTGTCCTATACTTTTTAGCTGTGCTTATCCTCGGAAGTCTACGAGTTCGGTTAGCTAGTATTTAGTTGTAATTAGTTTATATTTAATACTTTTAAGTAGATAGCTATTTTCGTCTCTAAACTATTGTCCAAGACTCAGTTTAGTCTTTAAATTTTTAAATTATCCACTTTAGTCTTTAAACAATAGATTTGTAGCTCAATCTTGTACTCTCCTTTGGGACTCGCCACATAGCTACTGCACATGCAAAATATCGTTGCAAACCTCTCGCTCCCTCCCCCATGACGGACTTACAGTATCTTCTAGTCCACCATTTTTCTTGCTCTTGTCCCCGTTTTCTCTCTTCCTGTCTTGTTTCTCATGGCATGGCAGATATAGATTGCAGAATATAGATTGTTGTACTTCTAGTAGCATTATTATTATTACTAGTCCATCAACCCGAGCTCGCGCACGGGTTAGAATTACTTATTTTACATTGTATTTTCTATTTATTCTCTATATTTTTCTTTGTTTATTCTCTCTGAAGTAGACATAATAGATACTTCATCATCTATATTTAATCATCATAAACTTACTATTTACTTTTTTTTTGCAATGGACTAAATTATATATTTTTCTTCCATATATTTTTTTTTTTGCTTTGTATGGCATCTCTGCATATTTTAAGATCCTTAGTTTAAACCTTACCATTAACTATGGTGGCCCTTTGCATCACATGTCTTAAGAAATCATAAATCTAAATTTTGAATTTTTAAACTTTATTTTTATTGATGGCTACGTATTTTTCCCTCAAGTAAAACCTTATGTACTTCTTGTATCTTTTACTAACTCTCATTTCGCACTATTTTAAAATGAGGATTTTATTTCCTGGGTACATTCTTAAATATTACAATAACATATACAATCATTTGAAACTTGTGCCATGTTACCTTAGTAAAGTTATAGAGTTTGAAATGAGATCTCGGCTGGGGGTAGCAATTAATGCTATGATCAAGAGAATTTAAATCTTAAGCTTTATAATGATTGAATTACTCTAGGGCAATGTTAAAGGGCCAAAAAATAGTCACCGGTAGTCTCCCATAGTAATTGTTAAGACGATTGATTTTTCTTATCAATAAATTATACTCCTCCTGTCCCAAGATATAAGGTGTAACTACTTTTTATTCATGTCCCATGATATAAGGCGTGGTCTCTATAGACACACGTACATCGATGCAGTTAGAGAGAGAGAGAGAGTTAAATACGTTTCTTGGTTTTTGAACCAAAGTTGGTGGATACGCATTATATCCTAAGACGGATGGGGTATATGCAGTTATGGTTATACTATCAATACAGATATGTCAAACATTTAGTTAAAATGTATATAAATATATATAAAGTAACAACCTATATAAATTATGTCATGGTTACTAGTGCGGTTTTAAAAAAACATTATTAGCATCAGTAGTCTATGAGTTGTTAAGGCAATATTTTTTTTTGGCGAAACATAACATAATATTTTTCACCAATGCATCTTGACAGAATGTTTATGCTTACATTAAATAAATCTTAATATATTAGTATTGGTAAAGTCGGTAATGTAGAGACATATACATGATCTATGGTTATTTAAACAATTTTTAATAGAGGATATTGATTATCTTTATATATATGTAGATCGGAGAGGATATTTAATTTTTTAATTTTGAGATGAAAATTAGGTTACATAAATTATCTATTGTAATAGGAGTATGTGGGTAATTAGATGCAAATTTAGATCTACTTTAGATCATGTTTCTTAATGGCATATGTGGGTAGTTTAAATATAGTCATGATTTCTTTTATGTGTTTATGTAATAGAGAGGAGGTGCTTAGAGTATATAATAGATCCAATAGCTATTATTATTAACGGTTATTAAGTTATACTTGAATTGATGGTCAAATGTTTCAATTTTTTATGAGAATTTCTAGGATATATCTATTGTTTTCCTACCGTGTCTCATCAGGATTAATGTGGAGGCTTCATTATGGACCTATAGTTCGCATTTCTAGTATCTTTTATTTTTGTAGTGTGATATATTCTTGAAACCTAATATTAGACAAATAAATAAACTCTTATTGCACCCCCTTTTCGTGATATCATGAAATCTAGATTAGCTTTTGACTTTTTATTTAGTTGTACAATTTGTCACATGTTAAGTAGAAACTTTAGTGTTTTCTAATTTTTATTCTGTTTGTTAATTAAAAAGAGTTTAGGGTCCAAGTATTATTGTTTTTCACATGTTAATTAAGTTGAAACTTAGATTACACTCTAGCACTAAACTTGGTGAATTTGTTATATCATAGAATTATCCGCTTGTAGTATTGTTTTATATATCATAAGGGCTAAAAATTAAATTATCAATATTGGCATAACATAATCTATCAATTAAAATGCATAAACTTATTTAAGAAATAACTTATGAATTTGGTTATAATGGAGTATTAATATAATTAAAGGAAATTGTCGGTGTTATGTTATTGCTATGTGGTTATTTAATAAATATTTTACATGTTTATAAGCAATTAAAATAAATACTTTTCCTATTTTGCAATTGTAGAAGTTTGTAATATATATATATATATATATATATATATATATATATATATATATATATATGTATATGTACTTGATATCTATTGGTTTTTTTTTAATAGCATATATTTGTATTTACATATTGAGAGAGGTGCGTAATTTAGATGCAATGTGAGGGGGTTATTGTGAATTATGTTTCATAATGACAAAGTAGATAATTTAGATATAAATTTAGGGGTTATTTTGAATTATTTTACTTAATGTCAATTTTTGGCAATTTATATACAAATTTAGGGGTTATATTAAATAATAATCTTTTTATACGGCAGAGATTGGTACTTTTTACGCAAAATTATAGTTATTTTATATATTTTTCATATTGGTAGAGGTGGGTATTTTTTTATAAATTGCAATAGATCCCATGACTATTATTGGAGATGATGATTAGAGTCTACCAAACTAATAGCTAAATGTTTCTAATTATTTTGAGAATTATTAGGATTTATCTTTTTTTTTAGCGTATCTAGTGAGGGGTAACATGGTGCTTCTATTAGAGCCTCTAATTAGTAATAGTAATTAAATTATATTTTATAATGAGGGAGGTGGATAATTAATTTATAGATTATCTTATATAATGGGATAAGTGGCTAATTTAGATACAAAATTAGAGAAAACTTTATGTATTTTCTATAATGATAGATGCGAGTAAATTTTTATAGAACAAAATAGATCTAATGAATATTTGATGATTATAGTCTACCGAATTAATGACTAAATATTTCTAATTATTATAAGGATTTCTATGTTTAGATTGCCTATGATATTTTGTTAACAGATTAACCTTCTATCTGATTTTTTTAGTTAATAGATTAATAAATGTGATGGGTGTACCACCGTTTATTAATTTACCTAGTGCCTATCGTAAAAGAAAGTTATCTAGCTTTTTAATCGTAGTAGATGGACCCAGCCCCCCATAAACATGATGGGTATTTTTAAAAAGATTTTCGTTATGACCTAGCCCCATAATAGTGATGGATATTTTTTTATCTCATACGTGATGGCTACTTGCCACGGCAGAATTCTTAGGTATGGATGAGGTCTTTTTTTCTTTCTAACAATAAAATTTTAGACTACTTTTTATCTATAATGGCAGAGGTGGGTAATTTTTACGCAAAATTAGGGGGTTATTTTATATCTTTTTCATAATGGCATAGGTGGGTAATTTCTTTTGGAAATTACAATGGATCCAATGGCTATTATTGGAGATGATGATTAGAGTCTACCAAATTAAAGGTCAGATATTTCTGATTATTGTGAGAATTTTTAGGATTTATCTTTTTTCCTAGCGTATCTGGTGAGAGTTAACGTGGTGCGTCCGTTGGGGCCTCTAATTAGTAATAGTAAGATTGTTACTGTTATTTTTCTAAAGAAGATGGCAACATATTTATTTATTTATTTTGTTTGCTAGCAAATTAAGTGTGGAAACCGACGTTTAGATATCGTTACACTTTACTAGGTAGTACAATACTAACGGAGTACTCGCTCGATACAAAAAATACAACTATTGTATCGTGTCCATTAAAACAAATTAAGTTGACCATATTTAAAATATTGATTTCATGGTTGATTTAATAATACTTATTTGTATCATCAATGTTAGAATTTTTGTATAAATTTAATCAAATGGAAATATTAGATTCCTTAAAAAATAAAAAGTTTATTTTTGGGGGATGAAGTACTAGCTCTAGTATTTTGTTTACTTATTCTTCCATATTTGTCCAGACTCGTGGTACTACTAGAATACTGAAATGCTATGAGGAACAAGACAGAGAGAGAAGAAATGGGGACAAGAGGAAGAAAACACAGTGGACTAGAAGATGTCGTGAGTTTGCTATGGTAAAACAGAGAGTGAGGGGTAGGAACGATATTTTGCATATATTGTTGGCCACATGCCAAGCCCTGAAGGGGGATAGACGAGATTGAACTGTAAATTCATTTTTTAAAGACTAAAATAGACAATTTAAAAGTTTAGAGACTAAGCTGTCTTGAACAAGATTTTAGGCCTCCTTTGGCTCATAAAACGCCAAAGGAGAAACATAGGATTTCTCCGGACATAGGAAAGTAAACTTTCCTCCTTCCTCTGATGGTATTGGACTTTGTGAAAATAAGAGGTTCGGCAAGGATGTTTTTGTTCTTGTCGTACTGTGAGTGATCGAACCCTCCAAATCAGATTTCTTTATTTTACCTAGGCTTTCTCAAAGGCATGATGACATCATCAATTATATCCTAATCCCATCCTTCGTTTCACCTCCGCTACACCCATGAGGCAAAGGGGACCTTAGGGAAAAAATAAATATTTTGCCTACTTTTTAATTAGTATATAAACATTCGGTGTGACTGGTTCTTTGAAACTGGAGGTTATTTGTCGAGAAAGATTTTGTGTCTGTGTGTGATGCATTTCAAGTATTGACTGAACCAGCCTGCTGAATGTAAGCCCAAAGCCTGGTCTAGATACCATCTAAATTCTAAGTTTTTTTACTCTCTCCATCACATCAATTTTTAGCTGCATGCATAGAGCACTAAATATAAGTAAAAAAAAATAACTAATTGCACAGTTTGATTGTAAATCACGAGGCGAATTTTTTAAACCTAGTTAATCCACAATTGAACATTACAAAATACAAATAAAATGCTGCAGTTGCAAATTTTTTTTAACTTTCTCAATCTAAACAAGCCTTTGAAGTCAAACTGCTGATCGAGAAGCCGACTCGCCCATCTCAGGGCTTTTTACTCCTGACATGAAATCTAACTGATTTTGTGCAAAATCCAGAATACAGGAGTGGGTACTCCTACTATCGTACTCCTAGATGCATGATCTCGCTGCGCAGAAGAGGACAGTAGAAAAATCCATCGGATCGGAGGATGTTGACAGGCATGCTGAGGCCCAGTTTAGACAGGGGAAGAGAGAGATTGAAAAGTCCTGTAGCAGTTCGTTTGTATTTAGTAAATATTGTCCAATCGTGGCCCAATTAGGCTCAAAAGATTCGTCTCGTGATTTACAACCAAACCATGCAATTAGTTATTTTTTTTACTAACATTTAATGCTCCATATATAGGGTAGAAATTGATGTGATGGAGAGAGATTAAAAAGTCCTGTAGCATTTCGTTTGTATGTGGCAAATATTGTCCAATCGTGGACCAACTAGGCTCAAAAGATTCGTCTCGTGATGTACAACTAAACTGTGTAATTAATTATTTTTTTACTTATATTTAATACTCTTTACATGCGGGTACAAATTAATGTGATGGAGAGAGAGTGAAAAAACTTGGAAGTTGAGAGGTAATCTAAACCAGGCCTGAGCAGCAAGCAGCTCCGGACTGTACTCGCCCGTTCTGTACTGTACTCTAACTGCGCCTTTGAAAAGATCCATGCTGCTAAAATTCCAAGATGCATCCAGCCGGCAGGCAGTGCCACTGCAGAGGAGAGGTGGCCTGCTGCTTTGCTGACCTCCTGACCGGCTGACCGGACGGGAGCTTCATCCCTGCCATCATCATCCATCATGATGGTGTCAAAAAAAAAAAAAATCATCCATCATGATGCTCAAGGAAGATACTGTAGTATATATAGGGCTCTCCGAGGTCAACATGTCCAATCAGACACTGTACAACTTCCAACATAATTTTTTTTGGAAGTTTAGATTTGAACCTAAAGGCCAAATTTTGCTAAGTTGGACTGGTTTATAAAAATAGTATCAATATTTTTTTATATCTTTAAATAGATTTTTAGGAAAAATATGTTTTATAATTAATTTGGTTATATTTATTCAGCATCATGAATGTTAGTAATATTTTTTATAGAATTGGTTAAATTTAGAAAGATTGTTTTTGCTTAGAAAGTTAGGATGGAGAGAGAGTATATATATAGCAGCCGATTATTTTTCTTCAAAAAAAAAAAAAAAGACGTGCACTGTTCACTATTTCAAATGGAGTATAATAGTACATATAGAAAAAATGAAAGAAAATGGAAGAAAGTGGTGATCTGGTACTATTGCATTAGTTCCTTGAAATTTGACTCCAAAATAGGACAGAACCAACCAAAACTTTGAAGTGAATGCAAATGCCATGATGGAGGATTGAAGCAATACTACTACTGTAGATGGGGCGGGTGGCATCGGGGATTGAATGCCCGATCATCATGAGTTCTTGCCTTGGGACAGTAACAAATCTGTTGCCCATCTCCATGGGCTTTTACTCATGATATGAAATCCAACCGATTTTCCTGCAGAATTTACTGTAACAGATAGGTGAAATTCTACAAATATTTGTATCACCCTGCACCTTCACTAGTGTATGGTGTGGGTGTGGCACTTGTGACCTGCCTTCCACTTTGACCGGACCAGAACCCAGTAGTACTCCTACTCCCTCCGTTTCAAAATAAATATCGTCATGAGATACGTGCCACAAATTTAACTTGATTTGTAGAAAATATATGTAATATTTATATCTCCAAATAATTTTATTAAAAAATAGATCAAAAGATCTTTCCGATCATACTAATTATGATACTACTTGATGATATTTAATATTTATAAAAATTACCAGCATTTGTTTTTCGGGAAGCGAAGCGATAGATATTCTGAAACGGAGGGAGTATGTGACAGGCCCTGAGGCAGTACTGAGCTCACATTCCCTGCTTAATTAGCCGCTTACAGTGTCATTTGGTAATCGCCACACTCCTCACTCCTCGCTCACTCTTCACACAAGTACTCCTACATGCTTTTTTAATTGTCGGTTGCGCTTCCTAAAAAATAGATGTCGATAATTTTAATAAATACTAAATGTCATCGATTAGTATCATAATTAGTATCATTAGAAAGATCTTTGAATCTAGTTTTTTTAATAGATTTATTTGAAAATATAAATATTACACGTATTTTCTACAAATCGAGTTAAACTCTTGTGGAACGAAAACCCATGACAACATTTAAAAAGAGCCAGAAGGAGTAGTGCACGATAGTAGTATACACTATATACAGTGATAGGAGTAGATACAGATCGATGATAAGCCTATACAAGATGTTTCATTCTATCCTTGTTTGTCTAATTGTGACCCAACTAGGCTCAAAAGATTCGTCTCGTGATTTACAATAAAACTGTATAATTAGTTATTTTTTTCACTAACATTTAATGCTCTATTCATACGGGTAGAAATTGATATGATGGAGAGAGAGTGAAAAAACTTGCAACTTGCGCACGAACTAAACAAGGCCCCACAAAATTAAATATTACTAGTCATCATGCGCTCATGCCTTGGGACAGCAAGAGAGATGATACACCTGCAGTGTGTTTGAGCAGGGACATTTGAGTTGACAGCAAGACTCTACGTACATACTCACTGTGCAGTAATCGAGTGCCAAGGTTTAATGCGCATTGACCGTTCGACCTCGGACTACTAGAACTAGATTGCAGTCATATTTTTGTATTGGAATTGCACTAGTAATCGATCATCAGCCCATCTTTAACCATGGTTCGACTTCAACGGAGTTTTCATCATTGGCATATAATCTAGTATTTTTTTTTGGCGACTATTGGGACAATCTAATAACAGACCACAACATTTCCTCTAATAACAGTAGTATCTAGGTTACATGGCTTCGATCTGCGTGTGTGTGTGCGTGTGTGTTGAGCGAGAGAGAAAGGTGTGCCAGTATCTTTGGACCGTTCTTCCTTGCGTCATCGATTGACGTCCATCATCATCACACACGCTTGAATTCTTCCTTGACAGCCAGCTGTGTCTGCAGCTGCTGCAGAGGATGTGCATATGGTAGATGACGCACAGCTGCTAGCATTGACTACTGGTTTCCCGCCCATCACTCCATGACCATTATCGAGAGGACGATCGAGGAGCTGCGCGCTCCAGGCAGGGCTGCCTATATAAATGGACTCATAGTCGAGCTAGCCAAGGCCAAACATAGCAGAGCAAGCTAAGATCCAGCACCGTCTTCCTCAAGTACCTTGCTTTCCATCCATCTGCCTTTGAAGGCCAACCCTTTCAGACTAAGTTCAGTGAGGTACCGAGGTGCATGCGCATGCAGTGATAGAAATGTGGAGCTACCCTGCATTGCCGCAATTACTGCTTCAACCCTTCGAATTCGTTTCTTGTTTTCGTTTTGTTCTCTACTTTATTGTGTTCGTTCTTTCTTGCATCATGGCTCGCAGGAGGATCGGATCGGAGGCCAGCTGCAGCAGCCAGCAGGAAGGAGGAAATGGAGCGGGTGAACACGAGCCTGTGCCTGGAGAACCTGCTCATCATGCAGGAGAACGAGCGGCTGCGGAGGAAGGCGCAGCAGCTGGACCAGGAGAACAAGGCCCTGCTCGCCGAGCTCAAGCAGCGCGAGCAGCAGCAGCAGCAGCAGGGCGGCGGCGGCAGCCCTTCCGGCTCCGGCTCCGGTTCCGGCGGCGGCCACTCCGCCAACCTCAAGGCGAAGGCGGCAGGCAAGAAGAAGCATCCCAAGTGATCAGCAAGTGACCGCCACTGCTCACGCATATGATGCTTGCAAGCAGATCGATGGTTGGTGCCGTGCAGGAGGCCGCACTACGCATGCTGCGCTTGACTTTTGTAATTACTCCTAGTCCTAGCTAGTAGCTAGTTTCTGAAGCATGCATGCATATTGTTAGCTACTTACTTACAGTACATGTCGTAGGAGGAGGTTAGGAACTAGTAATGGCGATGATGAGCCAGCCAGATTTAGCGTAGTATTTTGTGGTTCAGTGTCACGTTGTCAGCGCTACATTTTGTGGTGCATCGTCCATGCTAAGACATTGTACTCAACAAGATCCGTCATCCATCCTAATGTTTAATTCCAGGCCGTTGTTCTTGCAATGTGGTTGTGACATCCCGTTGTCTCCTCATATAACGAGACACTTTGTTGCTACCAGATTTCCTTCTCTGCAACACGACTTACGTGTGCGTCGTTCAGTTTTAGTGCTACAGATCGACCAGAATAGTAACTTGTGATGGAATCTCTGTCCCAGGAGCTCGTTCCACACAAATTTCCAAGATGTCAAATTGAAACTTCTGCTAGTTCAGATTCAATTTTACTCCCTATCACAGTATCGATTCACACCAAGCTAGGAGCTCCCAACAAATACAGGCGTGTCCATTGCCCATCCAAATGGGAGTCACCATTGACCTGTCAGAACTTTGAAGAAGCATCGCACCGCACAGGAGTAGAGGAGGCAGTTTTCAGTGGTGAAAATAAATGTTCTTGGTTCAATGGCCTTGCAACTATTTGGCCCATGCAGCGAAGGCAGGGTTTGTGCACGTGGGCTTACAGGTCCAGTCAGGATTTAACCGAATGCAGAGGCGGAATCAGGTGGGCCGGCAGGGGCGTGCCTCCCTCCCACTAAAAAAAGTAATGAATTTCATTTTTTTAAAAAAAAATTAAAAAATTTCATAAAAATCAATTTTTATAAAAATTCAATAGCAATTCAATTTTTTATCAAAAATTCAATAGAAATTTAATTTTTTTGTAAAAAATTCAATGATACATCAAAAAATTCTTCTTTTGCCTATTTACAATGTGTCATCTATTGCTTGGCCTCCCTTATTAAAGAGCGCTAGTTCCGCCACTGACCGAATGAACATCAATAAAAAAGAATAAAGTCAACTAAAGCACGTGTTTGGTTTTTGGTTTTATTTGGGGATATGGTGGGATAGGTGTATCCAGCGCTCATTATTTTTCCAAGGCCAGTCTTGAGTGCAAAGAACCAACTATAGGATTGAAGCGCAAGCTAGAGGCTTAGGTGCTATGTTACATTGAGGCAGTAAGGCGTGACTAGAGGGCTTGGCCCCAATGGACTGAGACAACTGTGAAGAGCAAGCTAGACTACGATTGTGGACCAATAAGATCATGCCAAGTTATGAAGTGTACCATATCATTCATGGAGATCAAGCCAAGTATTGATTTGTGTTGATGACCAAGTGACTTGATGGTGGATGATAGAGGTTAGATGTTTGTGTGGCATCACTAACATACAGACAAAATGAAATGTGCAAGGCATCACTGACAAGTATATCTATAGGACATTTTATTTCATCATTTTAAGGTTGAGCAGATAATTGCTTGACCGGATTTCTGATAGATAATTGTACTATCAAGGGAGACGAACTTTTTTTTGCATAACGATTATCTAGTATCACTTAATCGATTAACTTTGTATACGTGCTATTGAGTGGCAAAATGAGTTTAAAAATATTTGTGAAATGATGTCAAAAATGCTAACGTGAGCTAAAGGCGGTGGTTGTCTGGAGGGAGCACACATGTAGTAAGTTTTCAAATGGTTCGGAAAGGAGTTTCGGACATGTGTTTGGTGGGATGTTTTTAACCCCACCGGATTTATCTGGTTGTTTTAAGGAAGCCCACATTGCAATATAAGTAAGGTTCCTGTGTGGCTGGCGACATCTGGGCTGGCTTCTAAGCCAGCTACTGGGGTGGGCCGGCGCACGGTCTTACTAGCCCAGCGGGCGGTTTGACCCCAGGCCTGTTGAGCGGCGCGGGAAATTCAAACGTGAGGCAAGCGAAGGACCGGCCTCTGCTATTCAATCACCGGAACAAAACACGTGGTATGTGACCAAAGAATATCCTTCTGCTAGGAGCACCTAAGAGATGCTTGTGCGGTTGTGCCTTGTTGCAAAACAGCTGGCTGTACATAGAACACTCTAAATAATAATAGTAGCGTACTATGCATGCGTGTCGAAAGGACCATAAATTACACAAAATCATTGATTGGTTGAGATCGCGATAGATACGATAATATTCAAGGTACTACTATTTAATTTGGCATGAAATGTATGATCCAGAGGTAAATTTAGAATTCATCATCATCATCAGATACAATAAATAATAGGCACAGAAAACAGATACATTTGGAGGGAGATTCAAGCAAACCACAAACGCAACACACAGTTAGCCAGAGTCGGCAAGTCCACACCACACGCGATGATGTGCACCACATGGCCAGAAATCAAAGACGATTGACGTCCCTTCTCCGGCGACCTGACTGCGTTCACATCTCGGACTCGGAGATGCTAAGGTTATTTTTATTTTATAAGCTTATATTATATTACAGAATAATACAGCCACGTTAGCACGTAGGTACTGTACCAGTGTGTCTGATGATTTGGCTCCGATGCAGCATGCCAGCTGCCTTGAATGTAGGAACGGAGACAAGGCATCTTCCCGGTTGGCGACGACTCGCCCAGAGTCAAGTCAATATATGATAAATTGGATAAATTAAATACGGCTGCACCATAAGCATGTTGGTTATATATTAGGGTTGGTTGTTGCCATCAATTTCTCGGCATCACATCACATCACATTGGTCCCTATTTAGTTTCTTTCGCAAAAAAATTTCACCTATCACATCGAATGTTTGGATACATGTATGAAGTACTAAATGTAGTTTAAAAAATAACTAATTGCATAGATTGCGATAACTTTGCGAAACAAAATTTTTAAGCCTAATTAGTTTATGATTTGACAGTGTGATGCAACAGTAAACATTTGCTAATGATGGATTAATTATACTAAAGAAATTCATCTCGCTATTTCCTTATAAGTTCTGTAATTTATTTTTTTATTAGTATCTAAAAATCTCTTCCGATATCCTATAGAACATCCGATGTAATACGCAACATTTTTTCACCAACTAAAACTAAACACTAATAAAATATTTATTTCTTGCTCAAAAGAACAGTGGTGAAATTCAAACACGGCGGGTGTGCCCTCCATGATAAGACGAGCAGCAACCACACCACGCCGTGATGAGCGTGCTCGCCAACATCACAGTTAGTTGAAGGTTGTTGGTCATCGCTGCTGTTCATGCGTACAGATATCCAATGGACCAATGGCAATTATATATAATAAAATATATAAGTATAATGAAGCATGGACGTCACTCGCCCGTGGGATGGCTCACGCAAGCATATCGAGCTCAGGCTGTCCTACAATAATCTAGTTATGGGATGGCTCACGAAGAACGCACTATCCTTTTTGTATTCTAGGCTTATAATTTGTTCTGACTTTTTTAATATATATTCAGACATAATGTATATCTAGATATGCAGTAAAAATTAGAGAAGGTTTATAAAGTCCAATTCCAAGAAATCTTCAGTAGAATGAAACTCATGCCAATCTGGAAAGCGAAGGCGGAACCAAAATGCAGGTTTTTGCGTGGACATTGCTGCAAAAAAAAATTCTTACAGCAAATAACCTTACTAAATGACATTGGCCAAATAATCATATTTGTAAACTCTGTGGGAATGAGCCTGATCAACCCCGACACATCTATGCAAGGATTGCGGCTTAATTTGCCAAGCACGTCTGGTCCTTCCTAAATCAGTTTGAATGGCTCTTTACATCAATTTTGGCGTAGATGTCCGGGAAAACTAAACAAGGATCAGAGGGGTACTTTTGATGGGTTCATGATCTACTACTGGTGGAATGTTTGGAAAGAAAAGAAGAGAAGAGTGTTTTAGAATAAATGCCTTCAACCTATTCAGGTGGCATTTTTATGCAAAGAAGAGATGGAAAACTTTCAGTTAGCGGCAAGAATAGATGGAAGACAAAATCAGCCATAGTTTCATTTACACCCGGAGCCCCTGTATTCTTTTTTATTTTTTCCAGACTGAGTTTTCTTCTAGTGTTTCTCTTTTTTGAGTAGGAGGATCAGTGGAGGGCTTGCATGCCTTTTTAGTAGCATTTTCAAAGAGAGTCCTGTAAAATTATAAATTTGTTTTTTTTCTTTTTCCCTCATCTAATAAAAAATCCAGCAAAGTTTTTGCCTCCTTTTGAAAAAAATAGAGAAGTTAGGACAACTTGCAATTTGTAAAAGAGGCGGTAATACTATTCTAGTTAGCCTTGGTTAATTGGAAAGAGTTTTGAGGGAGTTTTAGAGGGTTTTTTTATGCAAACCGGAGGGGCAGGCCCCTACTAGAAAAATTTATTAAAAATAAGAGGGCAAGGGACAGAAATGTTTTAAGATAAAAGAAAGAAAGAAAATAAGAAAAATTTAAAACAAAACTTGTAGCCATAACTCTATATATATCCTTGAAGAATATTTAGCCTTTTCACGATGGACAACCATGGAAAAATCTCTAAGAAAAACGCCTTAGGCTTACTCCCAACTAGGTTTTTCTCTCTTGAAGATCAAATAATTCCGAATTGTCCAGACACTCCAGCAAAATAGAGTAAATGGTGATTTCCATGAAGGGACCAGCAACTGTCACTTGAATCCATCAGAAATTTCAGAAGGTCATTTCCATGAGGAGTAGGAGTAGCTGCTGCAGTCGATTTGCTCACTGGAACTGGAAACTGAACCAAAGAAACTAACACTGAGCAACTCGCCCAGTATTTAGTTCTTTGAATAGTCGATCGACTCTCCATCTCTAGCTAGAAACCAAAGTTTACATAAACCAAACAAACCGAACTCTCGGTTTAAACCGAGTGCCTAGTCCTCAAGACCACCAAAGGTTCTTTAGGCAGACCAGGACTTGGTCGATGACCATTTTGTGTACTGACCATCTTGCCCTAGAAAGAACAAAGAGGGGAACTCCTCTGCGTGACAAGACGGGCAGTAGTAAACTGAGGGCTTGTTCAGATTGAAAGTTTCTGCAATTGGAGCAATTGTAGCACTTTCGTTTGTATTTGGCAAATATATATTGTCCAATCGTGGCCCAACTAGGCTTAAAAGATTCGTCTCGTGATTTACAATAAAACTGTATAATTAGTTATTTTTTTACTAACATTTAATGCTCCATGCATGCGAGTAGAAATTGATGTGATGGAGAGAGAGTAAAAAAACTTGCAACTTGCGCACGAACTAAACAAGGCCTGAATATTAAAATTCCCTTATGTAACGTTTGGTGCCAGTCATGTTTGCTGGCCATGCTGATGAATAGCACCATGCACGTTCCCTTCCCAATATATATCTCACCAGAGAGATGGAGAGAGCTCATCTCATCAGGTCCTAGTCGAGGTTTAGGTGCCAATACTGATTCCTGCAGCCATTCCACCATGCCACAAACACAAGACGGGAGCACCCATGAGCAAAAGCGAAAGCAAGACGTCATGTTGGAGCTCCGCAAGTACATCCTGCTGCTGGCGTCGCTGGTGGCCACGGTGACTTACGCCGCCGGGTTCAGCCCACCAGGTGGCGTCTGGCAGGACACGGCCGGCGGCGGCGGCCACCTCGCCGGCGACCCCATCATCCGGGACACCCACCACAGGCGGTACGTGGCCTTCTTCTACTGCAACGCCACCGCGTTCGCCGCGTCGCTCGTGGTCATCGTCCTCGTCCTCATCCTCGCCTCCTTGGACGGCAAGGACGAGAGCTCCCCCACCTCCTGGATCGTCACCCAGTACAAGAACCACCCCAAGCTCGCTGTTCGGCCGCTGCAGCTGGTCATGGTGGTGGACCTGCTCAGCCTCATGGGAGCCTACGCGGCCGGCACCTGCCGCGACACGTTCACCACCATCTACTCCTCGGTGCTCGTGGGCTTCGTCTTCTTCTACGTCGTTGCTCAGGTAGCGGTCGCCTCGTGCTTCACCGACGACGGCGGCACCGGCTCCGGTGGCGCGACCCAAGGCCAAGTCAAACAACGGCAACCGGTGCCCGCAGCCGAAGCCGTCGAAAAAGAAGAAGCACGGCAGAAGCCGAAACAACGGTTCCGCATGGGCAAGGTCGTGATGGATGTGCGCGCAGCCTTTACTTTAGTGCTCCGCAACAAACAAGAGAAGGCGAGCGATCGCTTCCGCAAGGTCCTGATGCTTCTCGCGACGTTCGCCGTGAGCATCACGTACCTGGCCGGGCTGAGCACGCCGGGAGGTTTCTGGGACAGCGCCGGCGCCGGGCACCGCCCCGGCGACGCCATCCTCAAGGACCACCACAGCGCGCGCCTGGCGGTGTTCTTGGGCTTCAACACCCTGGCATTCGTCGCGTCCCTGCTCATCATCGTGGTGCTTCTGGACACGAAGCTCCGCGAGATGAATGCCTACGGGTTCATCGTCGTCGCGCTGTTCAGCCTCGTCGTCGCGTACAACGCCGGCAGCTGCAGGCAGACCGACACCACCGTCTACGTGTTCAGCCTCATCCCTGCCGTTCTCGTCTACATTTCGTTCCTCTACTTTTCCGCAGATCACATCGACGCCAAATGGGAAAAATTGAAAGAATGTTGCAGGTAATCCCAGATTCCCATCAACAATTCCACTGTATGTTCAGCATTGCAATTTGCAGTTGAAAGTGAAATAATCATATCTCCAAACTAAATCAGGAAGAAGATAAAGGCAGCAGCAGAGGCAAAACCACCGCCGCCAACGGACAAGGAGAAAGCATCAGCACCAGCACCAGCACAGGCAGCAGCAGCAGCACCACTAGCAGCACCAGCACCAGCACTTGCAGCAAAGCCAACGACGGACAAGGAGAAAGCTGCGAACAAGGCTCGCTCCCTCGTGCTGCTGCTCGCCACTCTGGCGGCGACGATCACCTACCAGGCGGGGCTCGACCCGCCGGGCGGCGTGTGGCAGGACAACAGCGGCGGCCACACGGCCGGCGACCCGATCCTCCTGACGACGAACCCCCGGCGGTACAAGGCCTTCTTCTACTGCAACTCGGTGTCCCTGGTGGCGTCCCTGTGGTCGCCATCGTGCTGGTCCAGAGGAAGCTCATGCTCAAGCACCACGTGCTGGAGGCGGTCATGATACTGGACCTGCTCGGCCTCATCGGCGCTTACGCCGCCGGGAGCTGCCGGGACGTCAACACCTCCATCCACGCCATGGCGCTGGCCGGCGCCGTCCTCGTCTACGTGGTCATCCACGTCATCTTGATCACGCTGGACGACGACACGCACGCGAGGAGCGAGAGGGACAGGGACCTGGTGGAGAAGAAGCGCAAGCGGCTGCTCCTGTTTGCCATCCTGGCGGCGACCATCACCTACCAGGCCGGCCTCACTCCGCCGGGCGGGTTCCTGCTCCAGGACGACCGGTCCGGGCACCACGCCGGCGACCCGGTCCTCTTGTACAACTTCCCGCGCCGCTACAAGGCCTTCTTCTACTGCAACTCGGTGAGCTTCATGCTGTCCATCGCCCTCATCATCCTCCTCGTCAACCCCAACCTGTACAGGCCTGCCATCAGAACCCACGCGCTGTCCGTGTGCACGGCGGTTGGCTTGTTCGGCCTCATGGGTGCCTACGCCGCCGGCAGCACGCAGCATATCAAAACATCTGTCTACGTGTTCGTGCTGATCGCGGTGGTCCTTGTCTCCATAGCCCTACTGTTCCTGGTGTTTCTGTTCACCGGCGGTGCCGGCAGCGCAAAGGTGCCGGAGCCGACCGGCAACGGAGACGACACTACTACTACACAAGGAGCAGCAATGGAGGCCGGCACACAAGTGGAGGTGATGAACATCACCAGCAACAGCATGAAAAATGGCGACAATAATTCTAAGGACAGCAAGGAAAAGAGAGAACATGCCAAGCGCAAGTACCTCATGGTACTAGGGATCCTTGTGGCAAGTGTGACCTACCAGGCTGGCTTAGAGCCGCCAGGCGGAGCTTGGCAGAGCAGCAATGGATGGTACGAGGCCGGCAACCCGGTGATGCACGACAACAGGAGGCCCCGGTACCTGGCTTTCTTCTACAGCAACTCCACCTCGTTCATGGCGTCTATTGTGGTCATCCTGCTACTCATGGTGCCACCGGACAAGCTGTTTGGCAACGATCAATGGCGCAAGAAGTGGATCGTGGTGATGAACACGACGATTGTGCTCGACTTGCTTGGCCTCCTGGGTGCCTACGCAGCCGGATCGAGCAGGCAGTGGAAGACATCTGTGTATGTGTTGCTGCTGGTCATAGCCGTGCTGGTCTACATGGGATTCCATCTCCTCCTGTCCTGCATCAACAGAAAGAGGAGCACCCAATTAACGGCATCTCCTTCTTCTCAAGTCTAGTGTGTGTTTGAATGTCCCTCTTATTAATTCTTTATTAAGCAAAACATGTTCAAGGCATCGTAAATGTACATCAGGCTTTAATTTATACTTAAACATAGCTGTGTGCAACTCTCAGATCAGGCATGTGTAGTAGCCACCAAGACAGCGGAGTACCTTTCATAGAGCATCACTGCAGTCGCCCACCCAGACAATCAAACTGAACATGCCAATTAAGTCGTCACTCCTCTAGAAACATGCAATCAATCTAAATCCCAATCTACCCGGGGTCTTGCATTGCACTAACAAACATATTTCATGGAACACCACCCATGTTGCCAGGTTGTCCGGTTAATCCTGACAACAACAAGGCAACAAGCATAACATATTTCAGGCACCACAGCGTCAAGGCATGTTGCACCATCTGTTACAAGCAATATTATAACCATGCATGCATGCATATCTTGTGGAATCATTATACAACTACATATATAGTTGCTGCATGATTGAAGCTCGCAAGGTCAGAAAGAACAGGGGCAAAGATGCCTGTATTTCTAGGTGTGTTAATTATTGTATGTTGCTGATGTTGAGATAAGAGTTACCTGTTGGAATTGGATCATGCAAAACCAATGTAAGGTGGTTACTTGTTGGAATTGGATCACGCAAAAGTTTTTATAGCCTAAAGTGAAAGGACGTACGAGCAATTTTTTAGAATCCTTCAAACTCTGGATTATCAACAGGAGAAGGTCGTCTCTGAGTCTTTAAAAATTTTATTTTTAATCTTTTTTGTTCAATATTTTAATAGTAACTACATCAAGAAAAATTTTGCAAAAATAACTCTTTTGGTTACGCCAGTCCGGCTAGCCTGACAAAATAACGTTGTCGAGCTTGTCGACCGCTTCTATTGGCGTGATAGTATTGTTTTGTCGTGCCACTAAGAGTGGCGTGACAAGTAAATTTTCAAAAAGTCATCTCTTTAGTATGACGTCGGATGAAGATGCTTTTTATATGTAAATTGTAGATCTCGATAACAACTTTCTAGTTTTTAAAAAGCCATCTTCCCCGATGGAAAAGGGGGAAGGGGGACACTCTTATAACCAGCACATGAGATTGAACAATTCGTTCTCATTATCCTCCTGTGTTTTCTCTCACTTCGCCCCCGGCATGTGAAGGCTTTGGCCTAGAACAACACAATGTGAATTAGGAGAACACACAAAAAAGAAAGACTCAAACTGATGAAACTGAATTAGTTAATCTAGACCAACGAAACTGAATGAAACAAAAATAGACCGTTGTAGTCGGAGAGGTGGACAGGGACGGGCAAGGGAGACAAGCATCGACGCAGACGGCCGGTAACATGGGAGGCCTACTGGGTAGGCGCGGGTTGCTCGGGCATTGGTGACCTGTAGCTTCGCCCTGCTCGTGGACTCGTGGCCGGCCTGCTGTGCAGGCGCAAGGAAGAGATGTGCAGGCCGGTGCCGCCTCCGAGCACCGCATGAGCCTGCCGCCACGATAAGGGGAGATGGCCGGCGTGAGTCCTCTGCGAATTGGAGACACGGAACAGGGGAGATGGCCGGTGCAGCTGATTTTCGGCCGGCGGCAACTGGGCGAGTCCGGCAAGCGGTTGCCTGGCTCGCGGAAGAAGGCGAGCTGAGTAGCAGCGGCCGACGGTCTGGGCGTTGATGAGATTTCAGATGATGGCTTGGCCAAGCCTGGCTCCCAAAGAATAGCTAATTCTTGCGTTTTTCTACAGCTAGGCCAGGGGTGGTCGGTGGCTTCCTGGAGTGTGGCTCCGGCCTCCAAACAGATAACCAAACAGACTGAAGGTGACTATTTAGAGCCTGATCAGGAGTTAGCCACTAAACAAAACATGCCTGTGCGGCCGTGCCCCTCCTGTTTGGCTAGCCGCTGGCGAGATCTAGGCCGGGCTAGCCTCTAGCCAGCTTCTGGGCCCGTCGAGGCAAGCAAAGGACCGTCCTCTGCTATTCCATTTCCATCATCTGAACAAAACATATCGTATGACGATGGTATGTGTGAGTGTGACCAGAGAATACCCTGTTCGTCCAAGAGCATCTAAAGTGATTCTTGCGTGGTTGTGCCTCAGAAAAAAAAAAAAAACAATAGCTGGCTGTACATAGAACATCCTAATTAAAAGTGTACTGTACATGTGTGTCGAGAGGACCATAAATTACACAAAATTATTAGTTGGACGAGAGATATGAGAATATTCATGTTACTACTATTTAATTTGGCATGAAATACATGGTCCAGAGGCAAAATTAGAATAATCCATTCATCGCCATCGTCAGATAGGCAGATGATGCATTCTGAGGAATTCATGGAAGAACAAACCACAGACCCGGCCGCAACACAACTATCTTGAACAAACCACAGACCCGGCCGCAACACAACTATCTTACTCGAGTCAGCAAGTCCACACAATGCACGATGATGTGCCACATGGTCACTCATTGGGGCTTCGAAACTGGCAAACAGTTATTATTACGTACCTTATGATGAGCCAGCCGGGACACGGGAGAAATCAAAGACAACTGACCTCCCGTCCTCCGGCGACCTGACTGCGTTCACATCTCGGACTCGGAACGGAAGGGAGTAGTACTACTGTACCTTGTGTCTGATTTGGTTCCGTCCAATGCCTGGTAACTGTCTTTTTCTTCTATTTAGCTGGAGTTAGGGCGTCCGCGATGGCGTGGAAGAAATAGCTAACGAGGTGAGATGAGAGAGAGTATGAAAAAAGGAAATATCAGCTGTACATCATAAAAGGAAGAAGAGCAGAGCGTGTTAGTGACCGTGAAATCCTTGTAATCTGTACGAGTCTGCCGCTTTAAGAATCGCTAGCAAGTGTATTTTGCGTCTTCTTTCTCGTCCAAGTGGATTAGAATATAATTTATGCTAGCGACGTAGCCCACACTGGGGATGCGCTTATAAGCTGGTTGATAAACTAAAACAGTTAATTTCAGCTATCTTACTGTAAGATTAAAAAAGCTGATAAGCTCAGTTTATAAGCCAAGCTAACAGAGCGACGTAAGTACGGCGCAGAGATGTGGCATCTTCTTGACGACGACTCGTCCAGAGTCAAGTCAATGACGACTGGAGCAGAAGTTCAGTTATTTATGTATACACGTCTGTACCATATTCGTGCTGTTTGTTGTATATTATATAATAATGGCAGCGCATGTGTGGAAGCCATAATGAAACATGATCGTCGCCCATTGTAATTAAATAAACTACGCAAGCATATGCAGCTCAGGCTGTCCTACCTCATAATCTAGTTGTAGTTGGGATGGCTCGTGAATAAGGCAGCACCCCTTTGGAATTTTCTAGGCTAACTAACTTATTCTCTCTGGGTCAAAATATAAGTTTTCTGACTTAATATGTATCTAAACATAATGTATATTAAGATGCATAAAAATATTTATATATCTAGAATATATATAGATCTCATCGATCGATCACGCTAATGTTTTTACACAGTTTTAAATGGAGAGAAGACCTTCTCCTGCTGATCTGAGTCCGGAAGGGTTATAAGAAATCGTTTGTCGTCCTTTCACTTTCAGATAGACTACCAAAACACTTCCATTCTGCTAGAGATATTCTTTGCCATCAGGGCCGACATGTAATTGTCTGTATGCTTATTATATGTAAAACACAGTATGAGCCTACTGTTGTAGTGTTATTTCTCCCAGAAAAAAAAATAAACAAACAAACAAACGTGCTTGTTTTGTTCTGCACGCTATCTTATTTGAACAAGTGTAAATATCACACAGTTTTGTCAGACCAAGGGTACATTCGGATGAGCTAGGGTCTAGTTAGTAGTTGGAGCTAAAAATTAACCTAAATTGGTCAAGATTGGCGCTAGTCAACTAACAAATAGTTGAAGGCATGGCTAATAAATTAGCCCCCCTGTCAGCCCCTTGTTTGGATGAATTACACTAATTTTAACTAATATTTAGCTGCCTAACAATTAGCCCTCAGTATCAAACATGTTCCAAAATAAGCAGAATTTCGCGGTTGTGAGGATTGTTGGACATTGCTTATGATTTATTTCACCATAGTAGATTGGCCTATTTATGTAACCTTTTCTAGAACGTCATCTTTGAGTCGTGTGAAATGCTTGTTCACAAGTAACCACCTTACATTAGCTGTACTAATATCTTAACAACCACCAACATACAATAATTAACACTTGGAAATATAGGCAATTTTGTCCGGTCCTGTTCTTTCTGATCTTGCGAGCTTCAGTCACGCACCAACTATGTAGTTGTATAATGATTCCACAAGATGCGTGGTTAAAATAGTGCAACTTGCCATGACGCTGTGATGTGTTAAATATGTTAGTATGCTGGAGGTTGTTGCTGCAGGTGTCAGGATTGGACAACCCGATAACTGAGTCCCTGGTTGGTGTTCCATGAAATATTTTAATGCATGACCCGGGTATAACATTTTGGATTCCATGTTTGTGGAGGAAAACGACTTGGCATGAACTTCTCTGGGTGGATTGCAGCAGATTGTGGTAAGCTTAGCTTCTCGTTTTTCAAATATCTACTTATATATAAAAGGGGTCCTTGAAAATCAGATTGACTATATTTTTTTCATGACCAGGTTGCGTCCAGTTTTTCATTAAGAGGAAGAGCAAGATCCACAGTTCGACCGCGATGGTGAGCCAAGGCGAGGAGCCTAGCACACCGGCAAAGCAACCCATACTACTAGATCCATGGCCTGACGATTACATGGTTGCCAAGTTTTGCGACCAAAAAAGCAGCCGAGGGCAGCCATCGGAGCATACCCTGTCATAGCCCACTCTGAGCCTTCCCTGATTGCTAACGCCACTACCTCGGCCAGCGTCAAGGACGATCTGCTAAACGTTCTGGTGTTCCTCTCCTTCCATATACACCAAGCCACCAGCAAGAACAGCGAGTCGAACAGTGGATGCGAAGCCATGTAGATGCGGCGTCGTTGCTGAATCCACCAAGTCGGCAGGCTCAACCACTCAAATACACAGGAACACACAAACACTAGACTACAGCAGCAGTTGCTTCGGATGTCAGCTGACGACTCCTCTTTCTAAGGATGCAGGACAGGAGGAGATGGAACCCCATGTAGGCCAGCACGGCTATGACCAGCAGCAACACATACACAGACGTCTTCCACCGCCTGCTCGAGCCGGCTGCGTAGGCACCCAGGAGGCCAAGCAAATCTAGCACAATTGTTGTGTTCATCACCACAAGCCACTCCTATGCCTTGTCTTATCGTCAAATAGCTTCTTGGGTACCAAGAGGAGCAGGATGCCCACAATGGACGCCATGAACGAAGTGGAGTTGCTGTAGAAGAATGCCAGGTACCGTGGCCTCCTGTTGTCATGCATCACCGGGTTGCCGGCCTCATACTCTCCACTCCTGCTGCTCTGCCAAGCTCCGCCTGGCGGCTCTAGGCCGGCCTGGTAGGTGACACTTGCCACAAGGATCCCTAGCAACATGAGGTACTTGCGCTTGGCATGCACTCTCTTCTTTTTCTTGGCATCCTTGTCCTCCTCTTTGTTGTCTTGTGTACTACTGTCGGTCTCAATTCCTGGCACTTGTGTGTTGATCTCCATTTCTGCTCCTTCTGGAGCAGCTCTGCTCTTGTTGCTGCCCTCCTCCACTTTCGTGCTGGTGCTGCAGCCCGTGAACCAAAACACCAGGAACAGTAGGATTATGAAGAAGATGACCACTGCCACCAGCACGAATATGTAGATGGAGGTCTTCAAATGCTGCGTGCTTCCGGCGGCATAGGCGCCCATGAGAGCAAACAAGCCTACCGCCGTGCACACGGACAGCGCATGGGTCCGTATGGCTGGCCTGTACAGGTTGGGGTTGACGAGGAGGATGATGAGGGCGATGGACAGCATGAAGCTCACCGAGTTGCAGTAGAAGAAAGCCGTGTAGCGTCGTGGGAAGTTGTACAAGAGGACCGGGTCGCCGGCGTGGTGCCCGGACGACAGGTCGTCCTGGAGCAGGAACCCCCCTGGTGGAGTGAGGCCGGCTTGGTAGGTGATGGTCGCCACCAAGATGGCGAAGAGGAGCAGCCGCTTGCGCGTCTTCTCCACCAACTCCTCGTCGCTCTCGCTCCGTGTGCGCGTGCCGTCATCCAGCGTGATGAAGATGACGTGGATGACCACGTAGACGAGGACGGCGCCGGCCAGCGCCATGGCGTGGATGGAGGTGTTCACGTCCCGGCAGCTCCCGGCGGCGTAAGCGCCGATGAGGCCGAACAGGTCCAGTATCATGACCGCCTCCAGCACGTGGTGCTTGAGCAGAAGCTTCTTCTGGACCAGGACGATGGCGACCAGGGACGCCACCAGGGACACCGAGTTGCAGTAGAAGAAAGCCTTGTACCGCCGGGGATTTGTCGTCAGGAGGATCGGGTCGCCGGCCGTGTGGCCGCCGCTGTTGTCCTGCCAGACGCCGCCCGGCGGGTCCAGCCCCGCTTGGTAGGTGATTGTCGCCGCCAGAGTGGCGAGCAGCAGGACAAGAGAGCGAGCCTTGTCTGCCGCTTTCTCCTTCTCTGTTTTACCCTCCCTGTCCCTGATTCGTATTTCGGAGAGAAATTAAAAATTTATACTGAATGTTGTGCATGGCAATGAATTGCAAAGGAAGAAGCTCAGCGTAGTAGTACCTGCTGTCATTCGCCTTCTTCGGACCATCAGTTGGTACTCCCATTGCATGTTGTTGCGGCACTGCTGGTGTTGCTGGTGTTGGCGGCTCTTCCAACTTGACGGCTCTTGTAACCATCAGGAGGAACGAAATGTACATCAGAACGGCAGGAATCAGGCTGAACACGTACACGGTGGTATCAGTCTGCCTGCAGCTGCCGGCATTGTACGCGCCGATGAGGCTGACGAGCGCGGCGACGATGAACCCGTAGGCATTGATCTCGCGGAGCTTGGTGTCCAGAAGCACCACGATGATGAGCAGCGACGCGACGAATGCCGTGGTGTTGAAGATGAAGAACACCGCCAGGCGCGTGCCGTGGCGGTCCTTGAGGATGGCGTCGCCGGGGAGGTGGCCGGCGCCGGCGCTGTCCCAGAAGCCCCCCGGCGTGCTCAGCCCGGCCAAGTATGTGATGCTCACGGCGAACGTCGCGAGAAGCATCAGCACCTTGCGGAACCGGTAGTTCGCCTTCAATTGTTCATCCTTGTGCTTGCTTGGCAGTTCTTGGACTTGGTGTCCTCCGGAGCCGGAGCCAGAGCCAGAGCCAGAAGATGAGGCCATCGCCATCTGGATGACGAGGTAGAAGAAGACGAAGCCCACGAGCACCGAGGAGAAGATGGTGGTGAAGTTGTCCCGGCAGGTGCCGGCAGCGTAGGCTCCCATGAGGCTGAGCAGGTCCAACACCATGGCTGCCTGCAGCGTCCGAAGGGCGATCCGGTGTTTCTTCTTGTGGTCCTGCAGGAAGCAGGCCACTCTGGAGTTGGGCTCCTCCTGCTTGTCGTCGAGGTAGGCGAGGATGAGGATGACGACGATGACCACGAGCGACGCGGCGAACGCGGTGGCGTTGCAGTAGAAGAACGCCACGTACCGCTTGTAGTGGGTTTCCCGGATGATGGGCTCGCCGGCAAGGTGGCCGGCAGACGTGTCCTGCCAGACGTCCCCCGGCGGGCTGAACCCGGCGGCGTAGGTCACCGTGGCCACCAGCGAGGCCAGCAGCAGGATGTACTTGCGGAGCTCCAATGTGACTTCTTGTTTTGGCTGATTCCTACTACTAGCATTTTGGCCATTGTTGGGAGTTTGGTGATCGGTGGTAGCAGCCATGGTGGCAGGAACCTTCCTTTGCAATCGCAACCTCAACTAGTAGGACATGATGGTGTCTGAAGCTCTCTCTCTGATCAGATATATAAGGGGGCACGCGGTGCTGTTGGCCAGCATGGCAACGTGACTGTAGTAAGCCTGACAATCGGCATCATCAAGGTTTAAGGAGTATGTATGAACTGTGATGATGACCTTGACCACCATCCTTAAACTTCGAATTGAATGTGTAATGTGATGTACTCCCTCCGTTTCAAAATAAGTGTCGCCGTGGGATACGTGCCACAAGTTTGACTTGATTTGTAGAAAATACGTGTAATATTTATATCTCCAAATAATTTTGTTAAAAAACTAGATCCAAAGATCTTTCCGATGATATTAATTATGATACTAATCGATGATATTTAATATTTATAAAAATTACCGACATTTATTTCTCGGGAAGCGAAGCGACAAATATTCTGGAACGGAGGGAGTAGAATGGATGGCACCCATAACATACAGCCAACTTGCGTATGGTACAGGCCTACATTTCTTCATTGACTTGACTTGCATTGGGCGAGTCGTCGTCGTTGCCGGGGAAGATGCCTCGCCCCTGCGACGTGGTACTGAATATCCCTAAACTAACTAAAAGCAGCTGGCATGAGCATGACATCGCAGCCAAACCACACACACACACACACATACACACACACACACACACAGAGACACACACACACTGACACACACACATGGTACGTGCCAACGTGCCTGCATTACTAATTGCAATTTAGAATGCAGCTTTGCTTAAATAATCATATAATATCCGACTCCAACATGTGAACGCGCCTACAGTCAGGTCGCCGGGCTGGAGAATAGAGGTCACTCGTCTTTGATTTCTCCAGTGTCCCTCTCATCGAGTAATGAGCAGTTTTAAAGCCGCAATTCTTGGCACGTCTGGCCATGTGGAATGTGGTCCACACGTGTGGACTTGTTGATTCGAGTTTTTTTTGATAGGTTGTTGTTTTAGTTTTAGTTGTGTTATTACTGGCAGGTTTGTTCCATGAGTCCCACCGAATGCATCTCTGTGCCTATTTGATGATGTTGTTGGATTTTAAATTTGCCTCCGGACATTCCATTTGATGCAAGATTAAATAACAGGTAGCACCATGAATGTTCTCTTACCTCCCGTCTCCGTCCATATCTGGTGAAGATTTCCATTTGCCATGTCAAATTTTTAGTATTGCACAGGACTAAACTTCTCAACTAAATACCAATTACATAAATAGTGCCGCGCTGTCAGCTTCCGCGTGGCTTTATCATTGGCGAATGGACTTTCCTAACTATAGAGGCCCTGCGTGGAATATGTAGTGCCCTGAGAAATGTTCAGATGAATTAACTTGCTTTCCTGCTGGAGTATATATGCACGTCGCATGTCCAAAAGTAAGTCATTAAAATATTCGGTATCTATATTGACTGCTTCATACAGTAATCATCCAATAATAATGGAGATAAAAAAAGACAGAAACAATCTCACATGGTAGATGCATGCCCTGCTTTTACTTGTAATAATGTTTGACAACAGTAACAGCTGAAATTTGGTTGAGAGTGTAGAGGTACAAGCAAAGGCTAATGGATTGGGTTGGTTGTGTTCTCAAGTGGACCTGACAAGCTGCTTGTTTGTGGCCCTACTACAGATGAACTGGAAACCATATTAGAGGAGCAATTGCATTTGGAAGTATAGTGAATGGAATGGCGTAGTCGAAAAATTAAGGCAGGATGACACTGCTAGTCGAATTTAAGAATCATGCTCTTTGTAAAATGAACCCATATGCAAACATTAACATTCTACAATTTTAGACGAATTTAAGAATCGTCCTCTTTGTAAAATGAATCCATATGCAAATATTAACATTCTACAATTTTACACTTCTATGAGAGTAAAGGAGACAACAAGTTGAGATCACAGGGACAAATAGATCCCTACCATCAATTAGGATATGAAACAAACAACTTCATGAGGAAGTGCCATTTGTGTTGAAGTCAAGGAAATCAAACATTGTTTGCATTTGTATAAAAAATTAAGAAAAACAAAAGACCTTTTCTTTCTTATACACAAGACTATCAACAGAGGAGATAATGATGACATAAGGTGAACCATGAGTAAGTCATGAGCATCAGGAACCTTTTCAACTCGACAAGGCATACATGAATTATGAATTCTAGGTTCCTTCATGTCTTGCAGTACTTCTATTTGGCTGGGAATATAGTAATGATCAATGGCACTATGCCTCGCTTATTATGTCTGCTCTAGTGTTCAATAAAAAAAAGATAGTCCAATAAAAAAAGATTTGGACTATCAATCTAATTTCAAGAAATAGCAGAATTTCATTGACTCAAGAAATACAACAGTTCAAATAGTTCATGAAAATCATACCACTTGATAGCTAAGACATACATGGAAATTGGATATATCTGACATAACTTTGTCTATGATCACAACTTAAAAAAAATGACCCCTAGAGGGCTAGGTTGTTTTATATAAAAACAAAAATGACAACCAAAATTCACACCAAAGAGGAACATATAGGTCGCCGGGGGGGGGTGGTGTAGTTTGTGCCAGGGGTGGCATATCCACACCCCTGCCAAACTAAACACCATAGGTTAAAAGGTACAAATGGTTCAAAAGAGAACCAGCATTACTACAGTAGAGAAACATGGGATTCCATCTAAGATGGCCTGCTGCTAGCTAGCCTACTACAAACAGTGCAAATTTGCGCATACAACATGCAAGAACTAGGAATTGGTCTGCAACTGATCTATGCAGAAACATTTCTTTTTCAGAGTCAAGGGGCAAACTCCCGGTCCCCGTCGATGAAAGAATCACCATTATTGACGAAATCCTGCCAAAAGAAAATAAGTTCAGTTAGATAAACATCATATAATTTATAGTCATCAATTCCACATGCAAAGCCTTAGTCTAGATGGAGTAAATTTAAAATAAGCTAGCAATTTAACATGTCTTATGGTTGGGTTATGCATGAACAAGCATGATCAATCTAAGCAATGCGCTCAGTACTAACAACTAGAAGTATTTCTTATTTAACTAGAAGTAATTAAACCAACATCAGTTAGGTAAATTCCTCACGTGTTAATTTCCTTTTTCTCAAAAATATGAAATGAAATACAATAAAAATAAGGACAGAGACAGATTTTATACATAAAAAGGAGGAGAAAGCATCTTACTGGATTAACCAAGTAAGCAAGGAAACCTTCCAAGTCAGCATTGTCCACATCCTGTGCCTCACTTGTTCCCATGAGAAATTCATTGATGCTATTCACTTGGTCATTAACAGCTTGCGGATTAACAGTGGTACCTTCATGGAGGTTGTCACTTGCACCACTACCATTCAGCACCTGTGTTAGCATGGCAGAATTGTCTATTTGAAGGTCTAGTCTGGTGATTGAAGAACTAGCCAAAGTAGAATTGCCAATTGACATTGACATAGAGTGTGTGTTGTTTCCAAAGCTGAATGGTACCACCTGCTCTCTGAAACCTTCCACTGGTATAGGTTTCCCCATGATTCCTGTGGTTTTCTCCATATACTCATTTTCAGAAGTTGGAATCTGTCCAGAGGAGCATACAAGTCTTGACAACTGGTTGATCTCAAAATTGTTACCCTGTGAAGGATCTTTAGACATTCCAGCATTATGACCAATATCAAAAAACCTTGACCACATAGTAGCTTTCCAGGAGTTGTTAGGTCCTGCAAGTTGGTGAACATCCCTAGCAACCTTATTAAATAGGCCACTAGAACATGATTGAAGCTGAACCGAAGGCTGGTTGAACCAACTCAGGAGACTGCAATGGTAAATGATTGTCATTTGAGCTATTTGCAAATGAACTCCTAGACATTTCAATAGAGAAAGGTTTGTGTGTGTTCAACACTACAACATTTGAAATATTTCCAAACATGCTGCCAGAAGGATTTGAAGGGAAGCACTGGCTTGCACCTTGCAGCTCACCACTTGATACAGATGCAATGGACTTGCCAGAAGAGATGAATCTGTTTATATGCTGCACTGGGATAGGCATAGCAGCATGTTTAGGCAGGTTGACATCGTGGCCAATTGGTTCCATGTCCGACTGAGGAATGCCAAAGTTTTTTTGTGAGCTCATGACATTGACTGATTGTGTGGATAGCAAAGTTTGCGTTCCAATTGCAAATGAGGAATTCATCCTTGCAAAGTAGTTGCTTGAGCTTAGAGAGCCAATGAAGGAAGGGACATTCATGTTTCTCCACAATGCTTCAGCTTCATTAGCAAATAGACTGGAATTCCTCGGTGTGCCCTCACTGAGATTTTTTATGTAGATTCGGTATTTCTGAAATAACAATAAATTAATAAAAGATGACAAAGCCATAAAATGAGAAGAAACAAAAGAAATTCAGGAGAGGAAAAGTAACTCTAGAAGTGCACATGTGTATAACATACCAAACTCAATACATGTATGTATGCCACTAGAGCTTTGTGTGTAGTAGAGACACATTCCGGTTGAAGTGTCAAACACACAAATTCCATTGACATAAACATTTTGAGATGACAATTGGGTAGAATCAAGTTTTATTCAAACATCTTTAACAATAATATAGTGGATATGAACACAAGTATAGTGATTGAGTATAAGAATAGAAACCAAACCTGAAGATGACTGGAGACATGCTCTCTAGTAAGGACTTCTACATTCATGATTTCTAATATCTTCTTAGGAAGTGCCCCTGCATTTACAACATCAAAATATTTGTTAAGAGAAACATATTTAACAGAAGAATTGTTGATAGATAAAGCCATGAAATGTGAGAACTTACTATCCACGCCAATCTGACAGACAGCTTTTACAAACTTTCGGTGTAGTTGACCACACCATTGGACCCTTTGCTTCTTTTGGGCTGCTCATTGTCCATAGTCCTTTTGTTTTTCTTTGAATACTTCATTCCATAGTTTTCTCCAAGCTTCTCACCTTTATCAGCATCCCCATGTGGCAACTTTTGAATAGCATCATCACTTCCACTGTTGATGTTGTTCTGTGCATCAGTCTAATTGTTATACTTCATGACATGTGTCCATATGCCCCTAAGCTGTTCGAGGCATGCTGGCTTTACCATATGATCACAGGCTCCATGCTTTATCCCTTGTATTATAGTATGTGTCTCGCTATTTGCAGATAGCACTGCATGGCATAAAGGCATCATAAGTCAATTATGATGCACACAAGTTAATAACCTCAATAGACTAAAGAATGATCTAGTGGCCCTCATGTTCAGTTTACTAGGCATATTTTTCAATTTCCATTTTCTTTAAGCATTATATGTGTCATTTACTTTAAATTTTAAGAAAATGTGTCATACACATAGTAAAAGTGACTCTCTATCATTTCTAGTTTACCATTTCAAATACTCCCTCCCTTCCAAATTATAAGTTGTTTTGATTTTTTTGTTCATCTATTTTGCTATGTATCTAGACACATTATTGTATCTAGATACATAGTAAAATGAATGTACCAAAAAAAAGTCAAAGTGACTTATAATTTGGAACGGAGGGAGTAATTTCATAAAAGAAAATTTACAAATTTATTAGAATGGGGAATTGTTCACATCCTTATGGAAAGGACTAGTTATTATGAAAACCAACAATACTGAACAAAACTACAGGCGATAAATTCTAAAATTATCTTGGTTGCACCTAGAGCTTACTAGTACATGGCAATGTATGACATCGTACATAAATAATAGGATTCAATTGTTAAATTGATTGCTCCTATTACTTAAATATGAACAGATGGTAGCACATCAAACTACAAGAAACAATATTTAGTAGTTACTATTGCACCTACTACATATGAACAAACAGTAGCATATGAAATGAACTACAAATAACAGTTTGGTAACTAGATTGATTCAACGATTTGGATTTAGAATTGTCAAAAAAAAAATGGCAGCTGAAATTAATGAAATTCACAAGGTTTCAGAAGTTTCGATCTAAATTTTAGTAAAAAGTTAGATGAAATATGAAAATGTGAATTTCTAGAACAAATTCTATGTCAAAGATATACATCTGACCTTTTAGGGGAAAAACACATCAAGAATCATGCAAACTCAAATGTGACAAACATTTTTTTAACCAAATGTAGAATTTTTGGAAAAATAATTTTCTTTCCGTCAAATGAACCAACTGTAGTGCACAAAACACAAATAACAAAATTAAATTACATACAGCGTAACATATATGAGACTAAAACTAAAACTAAAAACAATGAGAGGTCAACTTGGCTATGAACAAATAATAACACACAATTATAAAAAACAATTTTTACTTTCCATAGGGCTAATTATGCGTAACATATGAATTCAAAACAATATCATTAAGGTGTCAATCAACACCACTAGCTCTTATGAACAAATAGTAAAGGACTATTGGACACCAAAAATGGATAGAATTTTAGTTTCCATGCGACGCTTACAAACAAACTGTAAGTATGAAGCTACAAATGACAAAAATAAGTACCAGCTCCACAGTGCCTAGCACTTAGGAACAGACATACAAAACTAACATATATAGTAACACAGTTATTAGCTTGATTGTATCCGAACACATGCACCCCAAAATCAAGACTTATGATTAGCATATATGTACCATGTTATTGACATCGTATCCAAACATTCATAATCAATCCAAGTTGTTGTGGTTTATTTGTGTGCGGCATGCACACTTTATAAAAAAAAACTTTACCAGATATCGCGTGTCAGCCTAGTTATACATAATCAATTGTGGGGGTATAAGGCGGTATACCCCTCATGGATGTACATGGGCCATGTCATAGGAGGTGGCCCAGTCCACAAGATGAAGACGTGCAGCCCCATGGCGGTGGTCGGCGTACACCACAAGGCTTCAACAAGATATTATACCAAACAGGTTTACTTATAATCCTGTCGCTTCAAAGTATATAAAGATGGGGCAGGGGTCCCTAGTAAACAGATCAGGATCTGATACACAATCAATACAATCCAGATAGACATAGGACGTATGGTATTATGCTATTCGAGATACCAGAATTTGGATAAACCCTAGTGTTTGTCCTGCGCCACCATCTAGTTATTTGTCTCGCACATTCCACCGATTAATCTACTACTATGGGCATACCCCTCGGTAGATTGCTGACTACATCTCCTTGATAGTGGCGTGTCAAGTAGGGGTCGTGCGTGCAGACTCTAGGCGAACCACATGAAATTTTTTTCATCAAACCTCATCCGCAATAACGACCCGGCATCGTGAGGCATCGTCATTGGCTTATATGGGACAGTGGTGTCTCTTGCGTCATTCGCACGGTGGCGTCTCTCACGTCGTTTCGCAGGGTGGCACTCTTCTTCCTGCGATGGAGCTGGATCCCCCGAGGATGTCGCAGCCTCCCAACAACATCACCACCATGCATTTGTCCTCGATGCCACTGCCACGAAGAAAACATAGCCCTCTAAGGTTCAGCGAATTTTGCATCTATCGATGGGACAACAATAAGGCTACACGCGGCAAGCCAGCAGCAACACACAGGTCGACTCCAAGCATATCGTAATGATTTTGCATCTACCGTATATGCATATATCTATGCATCGATCAGGCATGCACATACACACGTACAAATGGTACGATTCCTTCAGATGGTCCCAGGATGGCCATGCAGGCTACCAAGATTTGCATGAATTCATGCACAATGGGAATATGTGGCCTGACAACAGATGGCAATTTTCATCAATGTCTTCAAAAAAATCGGGGTCAAGCATCTGCTGGTACGGTCGGCCGAGCTGCCAGATGATACTATCAACTCCTTGGACTCAACAACAGCACCAAAATCAGCTAGCGTTAAGTACGGCAAAAATTTTGGAGCTGTCCACTCGTCGCGCAACCAATACGGACCTACAAAGGCCCATGTGTGCGTGTGCACGTATACAGGTACGTGTGCATCATGTAGTCTTTCGAGCCATCGTCGAGTGATCCATCCAAGCCACATTCATCTCTTTGAATATCACGACACGCAACCACCATCCGATCGTCATTCAACCTAAGTCTGGTTTTAATATTTTTATAAATATTCTTCAATCTTCATATCTCTGGATACTATCTCCAAATGATTTTTTTCTCCGTACATAAAATCTTAAAGATGTATATGTTTTATGCCAATCAGCCAACCAGTTATATCTCTTACTCGAGTTTCTCAGAGCCAGCTCTGTCTCCGACTCCTCCCACACGTAAAAGAGAGATCCACTCTTTGTGTCCCGAGTGGTCGACAGTTGCTCTCTAGCAATGTCGGTACTCTTACGCGTGCTTGGGCTACACGCCTCACGCTCCAGAGCTATTGGCTATAACCAGGGTTAAAAGCCTCCAGGACGAACTAACTGTTCGTACCAGTTTATATTGAGTATAAACAATTCACTACAAAAAAGAACACTAGGTGTTCACGTCAACAGCTGAGTTGCATAAGCTATTTGACCAGTGTTGATTTTTTTTCCTCTAGAGTTCATATATTTTATTTGTACATCATGTACTACCATTCTCTATATTTGTTTTTCAGGGGCAAGGTTTGGTCGAGTTACACTCAGGGACTTCATCAGTCAAAGGATAGAAGGATCATCGTTTGAGTGGCCGCACCACCTGGGAGATGGACTTCGTCACCGACCAGTTGTTGGACTGCTCGGTGCTCACCGACCAGTTAGTTCAATTGTTTTATCATCAGATATGATGGGGCTCGCCAATTGAGCTGGGGACTCTCCGATTTTCAGATTATTCATGCAAATATTGTGAACTAAGCTGGGGATTCGTCGTCGTTTGGATTCTTCGTGTAAAATTCACCAGCTAAGCTGGGGACTCTCTTCATGGTCGGATTCATGTAACATCTCATTGTTGTGCTTTCAAGTCATTCCATATTGTTCAGATCGGGGTGCTGATTTTGGACAGCATGTTCGTGGTCTTGATAAGTAAATAGCCAGTGATGTTGGCATGACAACTTATTTTCTGTGACCTTGTTACAAGATGTTTCTTCCACTTCTAGCAGGCTCGGGGATTACATGTGTACAAGTCACCTAACAGTGACTGTACTTTCTTCTTCTCAGCTAAGCTGGGGACTGGTTTCCAGCTGAGCTAGAGACTAGCTTTGGATTCGAAGTCTACTATTTTTTACCTTGGCGCCATGTGACTAAGCCACATACTGTTAGGCTCAGGGACTAAGTGGCTACACTTCACCTAGCAGCGAATGTAGTCCTCTTTCTTGATTACCCTCCTTATTGACTAAGTCATGGACGATAATCAACCGGAGTCTAAGTGGCTACACTTCGCCTAAGGTGGAGAATTTTTAAATTTTATCTTGAGCCCCTAACATCCTACTGGGAAGCCTTACATGGTTAAGTCAGAGATCTGCTAACCAGTTAAACTGGTTAGCTTCAATTTCCTTCGCTCGGTTTACCAGTTGAATTGATCGGCTTCAACCGTCTTTGCTTGGATCACCAGTTGAATTGGTCGGCTTCAATTGTCTTCGCTTGGATCACTAGTTAAAATGGTCGGATCAATGGTTGAACTGGTTGGCTTCAACTATCTTCGCTCTGGTCGGCTTCAATTATCTTCGCTCAGACCACTGGTTAAACTAGTCAGCTTCAGTTATCTTCACTCGGATCACCGACTAAATTAGTCAGCTTCATTTATATCCACTCGGAATACTAGTTGAACTGCTTGGACAAGCTCGAGCCTCGAGACAACATTCCTCAACAGATATAAGGCGCTCAGGGACTAGCTGTAGGGATATAACCCCATATAGCCTCATGGATGTACATGAGCCACGCCATAGGGGGTAGCCCAGCCCACAAGACAAAAGACTGCAGCGCACGACACTGGTCGGCGTACACCACAGGGCTACAAGAAGATATTGTACTAAGTAGGATACTTTACTTGTAATCCTGTCCTTCAGAGTATATAAGAAGGGGTAGGGGGTCTCCTAGTAGACAGATCAGGATCTGCTATATAATCAATACAATCATGATGTATGGTATTACGCTATTCGAGTGACCAAAACCTGGATAAACCCTCGTGTTCATCTTGTGTCACCATCTAGTTTGTTGTCTCACACAACTCCACTGATTAATCTACTACCGTGGGCATACCCCTCGATAGACTGCCAACTACATCTCATCAACAGCAATCCATTCAATGCATCTATCCAGAACGACATAAAAAATGGTAGTACTACAAAATTCCCTTGATTGCTATTCTATGCACGATTAGGAGAACGTCATGCATAGAGATGGAAAAAATGAGTTCGAGCAAGGGCTAGAACTTACTGATGACTGGGAGATCCATCTCTAGACTGATAAGCTCGAGGAGCTTGAAGCCATCCATGTCGGGCATGACAACATCACTAATCACCAAGTCGAACTAGTTCCCATTGTCCTTCCTTTCCCTGAGCATGCCCAATGTCGTCTTGGCGTCCGTCACCACCGTTGCTGTGTCGCACCACCAAAATTCCAACCGTAAAAACAAAATCACACCCAAACGTAAACAAAATTTCATCATCATCTGGCCTATTTTTGTATCACAACGAAATCAGGGGAAATAGGAGCGGCTAAGAAGGCAAGAACACACACCATTTTAGTTGCAGTACTTGAGCTGCCTCTCTAGGATCTTGAGGCAGATGCGGTCGTCGTCGACAGCAAGCACGCATAGCCCCGCTAGAAAGGTGTTGTCCACGTCCATGTCTTCCCTATATGGAAAACATACACAATCAGTCCCAAGAAAGCAATCGCCGACCACAAAATTCCACTAGGAACTAAAGAAGACTCGAACTTTCGTACCTACTGCAATGGTTTCCTTACGTCCAAGAGAACCTCTGGCTTAGCGAGAAACAGCGACAGAGGGAAGCAAAGGAAGCGAGGCTAGTTCCTGGTGAATGAGCAGCAATGCAATGAGTGCGAGGGGAAGGGGGATTTATAGATAGCAAAGGCAACCGAGATTATATTGCGGGATAGGAAATTCGGGATGTATGCGCACAGCTACAAAGATGGAAGGTGTTCTTCCTTGTGAGGTGGAATTTCCCTCAGCATTAATTCCTACCTTGCTGGGTTTTCTTGTCACTTGTGTGCTATGGTTCGCTTCAATGGAAAACCAGCCAAACCACCCAAGAATCACCCATGGTTTAAGAATTGCGGTCTGCAGCCATCCTCATTGCCATCAGTCCTAGGTCCTGACGGAGGAGCCTCCCAAGATGTGGATTTGCCGGCCATGGCATACGCGGCGCAATTGGAGACATCTAACCTGTGTGTGTCCACGCCGAATAATGTGGTCCACCTCGGTCAAAACACGTATCTTTTTTATTGAGGTAAATCAAATTGTGTATCTTCTCTCGTTTTTATTTATTAGATATGTATAACCAGGGAATTAATGAATATATATAAATAAAATATAATGGGATTCAAATAGAATGGTTTTTTTATCACAAAAGACCAAAAGGATTGTTTCATAAAAAATGATGTCCATATATACTCATCATATTGTTTCAAATTAGTCATATATGGATCGATCTGTACTTGCATGACAAACACCTTTTGTCATACAGAAGCGAAATTCATCATAGATTCAGTTTTATGAAAACATAAGTTCGTCAAAAAGCATGCATCATTTTTATCATCATTGACGAAAATTAATCAATTAGTCATACACCATAGAAAGACTAGACAAGACAATAATTAGTTCAAACCACACATACACACACCTTGTTCTTGGAACTCAGACTACTTCTAGACAAGTGCATGCCACTATGTCTCATTCATGTAAGAGACAGAAGAGATCATTCTAATCTGCTCAGCGGGGATGCCATTGAAGTAGGCTTGCTTCAACCTGTAGCGTGTCCTCCCTATACCACACTGGAATAGACACGCGCATGCTTTGTTTGTTGCTTCATCATTGGCATCAATGGCCAGCCTCAACTTACAGAAGTGTGAAAGCAAATTATACATCCATTACTAAGTTTCTCAAGGCAGAGTTGAATGTCAAGAGTGGATATACATACTTGCAGATAGGTTGGCCACAAATTCAGTGAGTGCGACACCTGCCTCTGAGGCAAACTTTATAGCATGCAATGGATCGTGTGGCCTTTTGTTCCCTTGGTAACAGAGATGGGCATCCTTCTTCTGATTGATTGGGTGATTTTGTTAAGCAAAGCTCCTCTGGTTCCTGGCCTCGACTTCCTCGCTCTTCTCTGCAATGGTACTACATAGTTTTCAACATTCAGATTGTTAGTAAATTAACTTGGATATCATGTGTAGTGTTAGTTGATTGATAGACATGTCTAAGGTAATACCAACCTTTGCAAGTCTGGTCGTTCTGTGAGTTGGGAGGGAGAGTCTCCTCTTTAGCACGGCTAAGGTCATCTTGACATGACCGGTCTAGAATAGGGATTTTTTTGCCTTGAGTGTGGTGACGTTTGGACCAAACTCCAAGATGTCACAACTCTGCTAGGCTAGTTTGCTTCACTCTCTTGGACTGCCATCCCCTAGGACCCATATTGATCCTGCCTTTTGCCCTTCTAGCTAGCAGGGACTTCCCTATGGCCTGTTCAACCTAGAGGCTGAAATTGGAGGAACAAACTTAAGCGGCAAGCATGTACAAATTGCATTGGTATCCACATAGAAAAGGATTGAATTGCACTTCTAGCTACACAATACCCCCTCCCCCTCCCAAACTTGACAAGATAGAACAAGCACCTCAATTGCAAGGGGAAATGGCTCTTCTAAATCTATATCTATATCACCATTTTCTTAAACACGCTCCCCTACGTCGTAAGGAAGAATTAACAGCACATGGGTAGTTATGAAATTTCCAAAAGTTTTCTCCCTCAAAGGTCCAATATAATGTCTATAGGATAGAAACATTATTGATGAAGTAGCTTGCAATTCAAATGCACTTTGTGCTGCCATATTTTGACTCAATTTCTTAAATACGTTTTTCTCCAATTTTTTGAACTCCTTTTGTTGTGTGTGGGGATGAAGATGAAATGACTCAATGACTTAATATTATAAGTTTTTCCATCCTCGAACCCTATCTATAATGTATGGAATATAAGACATGTTAGGTCGCGGCACCGCTAAATTAGCGAACGATCATGAACAAAACCAGCGAACAACTTTCAGACATGCTTTTTCAGTAAAAACAAAAACCCCACACATCTTTTCATATTTTGGGCAGCCTCTCCATCGAACGACGCACCTAAACCTGGTGACCGTGGCTTCTCTGCTCCCTTTAGACTGTCTGCAGCGGGTACTCTATTGTGCTCCTGCAGTATTGGGACTGGTATCAAGTACGCTGCGTAGTTCGGTCCGGTATTGCCAGCGCGTTGCCGGAATGCGCTATTGGCTAGCGGCCCCACCACGTGCAGAGCAGGAGGGAGTGGGTGAGCGATAGCGCGCATGCGCATGCATGCAGAGAAAGAATCTTGGCGAGCCCAATTGGGCACAAAACTAAATAATGTTATAGCTCATAAACCCCCAAATTAAATTTTGATTGCCGAACAACATGCTAGTACAACAAGATCTCACATGCATTTATTTTGATTTATAGAGAAGTAAGTGAGGCTGCCGTTCTGAGTTGGTATAAGCTCCTATAGAGCTGCATGCGGAAGAAACATATATAGCTGAAGTCTGAACTCCTCCCTATAAATGAACACGCAAGCTCCTTGCATGCACTTTTGGATGGCACTTTATCATCAGCAAAAAAAACAGCACATGTTTCTACTATCATTTGCTATATTTAATTTTTCTTATTTTCTTGTCCGCTCTTTATCCTTTTGGCGGAGCCCAAT
The DNA here is from genome assembly GCA_015844335.1 of Chrysopogon serrulatus. Taxonomy (NCBI): domain Eukaryota; kingdom Viridiplantae; phylum Streptophyta; class Magnoliopsida; order Poales; family Poaceae; genus Chrysopogon; species Chrysopogon serrulatus. The sequence goes on from JADLZL010004343.1 coordinate 81,737, forward strand.
TGTTACACACAAAACTAAATAATGTTATAGCTCATAAACCAAAAAACCAAATTAAATTTTGATTGTACTATTAAATTCGTTGCAATAAATCCTTCACAATAAGATCTCACATGGATATATTTACATAAAATTTATAGAGAATGATAAGTGATTATTATATGTAGTTAAACTTAATCATACATGTACTTAGTCATGCACTTGGTCTTGTGGGTTGATAGTTGGTATAGAGTATGGGATATAGAGAATAAAGGACTCGGAAGAAACATATATAGAGAAGAGAATCTTGATAACCAGGATATATAGAGGATGGAAATAAAGGATAATGAGTACGGATAGCCTTACCATGCTGCTGATGTCATCTTAAAAAAGGAATGATATTTATTCGATTACGTGCCTGTGTGTAAGGGTGAAAACAGAACAGAAATATCCTGAACCGAACCGTATCATTTTCTATATTTAATTCGATCAAATTCGTATTTTCTTGTCCGTCCTTATCCTTTTCGCTTTCGTATTTCAAATGTAAAAGTAGAAAATGGTTTAGATATTTTTTGTCCGTTTTCTACTTTTTTATTTTTAATTTGAAATATTCAAAATTTAAAATTTGGTTTAAATTGAATTTGATCAACTGCACATGTCACGTAGCCTAATTACAGTCTGCTTACCACTTCTACTAGTGGCCAGCTGCCATCTCTTATATAGACGGTGCCTAGCCTTATCTCCCTTGGCTGTGCACTTATTAATTATTATATGTAGTTAAAATTAATCATACATGTACTATGCACTTGGTCTTGTGGGTTGGTATTCCGTATTGAGTTTTTCTATATCGACCGTATTTAACATAAATCCTTTTAAATTGGTTCGTTTTTGAAATTTTTGATATTTCGTAAGTTCACGTTCGTTTTCGTGTCCGACTTTACCGTTTTCGTTTGCGTTTTCATACTTTAAATGTAAAAGTAGAAAATAATTTAGAAGTTTTTCGACCGTTTTCGACCGATTTCAACCTTACCTGTTAGAACCCTCTAGAATTTTGGGTTAGAACCCTTCAGCCACCTCGCCCTTGGCAACCTGCGCGGCGGCCTGGCCATCCACATCGACGGCGACGCGATCCACCCAGTTCGCCCGTGATCCTGCCTCACTCCACATCGCGCGCATGTACCACTACTAGCCATCCACCATGCATCCTTCCTACTTCCTAATCTCGCCTGCATTCGCATCGATCACCCACAACCTACGGCCGTGAATCTCCCGCCGACGTGGCCTCCACCGCCGCCGCCCACCTCGATCGTCGTCACCGGCGGGCCGGGCGAACCACCTCCTCTACCCCGAGCTCCCGCGTCTATAAAAAAGCAGCCACCCACCACTACAGCTCGACAGCGAGAGCAGTGAAGCAAAGCAACAAAAGCCAACGCCTCGATCTCCACAGCGTCTCATACACGCTCCAATGGCAGCAACGGTGATGATGGCCTCCACCATGAGCTCCCTCGCCTTCGCCACAGCCGCCGCAGGCACGCGTCGTGCCGGCGCGTTCCCGGCGTCGACGACTGCGCTCGCGCCACGCCGGCGCGCCTTGGTCTTGAGGGCCCAGAGCGAGGACGCCGAGCCAACGGAGGAGATGACGACGACCGCAGCCACCAGTGCCTCCTCTTCGTCGCCTTCTCCGACGCCCAAGCCCAAGGCGGCGACGGCGAGGCCTGCCGGGCTGTGGGACGCGCTGGCGTTCAGCGGCCCGGCTCCCGAGCGCATCAACGGCCGGCTCGCCATGGTGGGCTTCGTGTCCGCGCTCGCCGTCGAGGCGTCCCGCGGCGGGGGCCTCCTCTCGCAGGCCGGCAGCGGCTCCGGGCTCGCCTGGTTCGCGGCCACCGCCGCCGTGCTCTCCGTGGCGTCGCTGGTGCCGCTGCTCAGGGGGGACAGCGCCGAGGCCCGGAGCGGCGCCGTCATGAGCGCCGACGCCGAGCTCTGGAACGGCCGCTTCGCCATGCTCGGCCTCGTCGCGCTCGCCTTCACCGAGTACCTCACCGGCGGGCCATTCATCAACGCCTAGATTCATTTGTTTGTAGTTCTAGGCTGATTGATTGAATCCAAGCCGGGCCAATGCAGTACCTTCCGTGTATACTACGTGCGTTTTTTTAGAGGAAAAAAGTTAGTTCAATACTTCAATACGTTTTGGATCAATTAGCTATGAACATATATTTACTCCATTGTTCCGAATACAATTCTATTAGCTACGAACATATATTTACACCATTTTGTTCGGAATATAATTCTATTAGCTACGAACATATTGTTACTCCATTTTGTTCCTAATACAATTCTAATACACTAGTAACAAGTCAAATTATAAATTAAAGAACAATTTTTAATATAATAACAAGTCAAACTATTTTAAATGTGTGACTAAATGTACAAAAAATAATAATATTTACGATACACTACATATAAGTACAGTAAATTTATAAGAAAAATATATTTTTATGGTACACCTATTTTGTGTTATAAATATTATATGATTTTTCTCTAAACTGGTTAATCTTTAAATAGTTGACTAACAATAGAAGTATTTTTCTTTTTAGGACTCTTCTTTATTCTAAAATAATTGTACATATAGCTTTTATATGAATCAATTTTTTAAGTTTATTAACAAAATATACTATTATTTATTATGTGTAATAAATATCATTTCTATGAATTAATTGTGAAATATGTTTTATAATAAAAATTTTAGAAGATATAAACAGTAATATTTTTATCTAGTTAAATTTAAAAAATTTTAATTTTTTTAAAAACCGAGATTTGTAATTATTTTGGGATGGATGGACTAACGTAACAACAGTTGCTCACCTCTGATAAACTACCGCACAATTGCACAGCTAGATAAATATTATGCATCTTTGCTCTATCCTCTATTGGTTTTTGTTCTAATGTTCTGCTACCAAATCAATAGCTTGGCAATGCATCGGTCTAACAGCGGTTTCTTCTGTCGATGATGTCGACATGTGGGCTGCTCAGCAATTCAGAACCTGAATCCAACTGTTTAGCCATGGATCCTGCTCACCTTTCTCTGGCGCCTCGGGATGCAATGCAAAAGAATAGCGAGATTTTCAGAAACGAGGAGCACCGGCCGAATGTTGTCTGAGCAGTGGGGGATGCAGTATGTTGAGCCAAGGGGGGGTGCATAAAGGTCCAAGATATGGACTTGATAGTATCATTTCTTTTTTCTGGGGGGGGCGCAGCTGCACCCATAGGCTTGAACTGGGCTTCGCGCCTGGCTATGTTCTTTTTACAGAGGCCGAAAATGAGTTCTGAATTATTGTATGAACTCGGTACAATGATCCTGGAAAAATCTTTCCTTTATAAAAAATATATTGAAATATCATCAAGTTCAATTTACTTGAGATTTGGATGAACCTTGTTTACTCTTAACCAAGAATTTCTCACATTTGTTGGAACTAGAGGTTCCAAACAGGTTTAAGAGAGGGTAGGGAGCAGAGGAGAGACTAGGTTTGGGAGCAAGTGAATCATGAGTAGAAGAGTGTGTGTCTTTCTCTTATTCCCTTGGGCACTTTTATAGGTGGTGAGTCGCGGAGGATGATGTAAAATCAAGGAGGGGCAATCAAGTGTTATACTGACAGAAGTGTAAAGTGGTCACTTAAGTTTCACATAGAAGCAACTAGAGGTAATATAATAGAGAGTAGGCAGAAGAGTTCGGCCTCCATGAGGCTCCGTCCCTGGGCCGTGATCATTTACAAGAGGCCTCTTGGTGGCATTGATGTACCAACTATTTGGGCCTCTTCCAGGTGAGGTGAGGCTTAGCCCAGATACCCAATGGGCTCCCCAATAGCATTCATCGGGAGAAAAAGAAGAGATGTATATACTAATTGTCTAATAGGTCTAGGTTATACATTTGCAGAACTGTTAAGATTGGAAATAAGAAATCTGAACAGATCATACCACTATATCTTTAGAAGAGTTTTGGTTACAAATTGGAGTAATGTTTTCCATTTCATATTTCTCTATATGCTTCACAGTTTTGTGAGAAATTCTGCTAGTTTTTAAAAAAGTTTTAGCACTATTCCTTTCAATATGTTTTCTTAGTTTCATTTCTCACATGTCTGTCTGCATTTTGATGGCATAGGTATCCAAAAGGCATATATGGCTTCACATCTTGAGTACTGTTCTTCCTTCAACTAGCAAATAGAACCGGGGTTCACTTCCCAGCAACAAAAGCACACGGTACAATTCAAATTAAATTGTAAGAGAAAATAATTTGTTTGCGTGTTGTAGCTTATGATGAGCACATAGATTGTAGCTTATGATGAAGACGTAGAGAAGACAACAGGATAAAAAGCATTCAGTTTACACTCATTCAAATAAGTCGACTGTTTGATCAAAAAAAAAAAAAAAAAGTCGACTGTACTCAGTGTACATCACTGGCCCACCACATCGACATCTATTAACTTCAACACTTCTTGTGGGCAAATCCCAAGATGAGAATTTTTACAAAGCAATTCCAAGCACTGTAAAATGGCTCTTCCCAAGATATATTAGATATCTCCCTTTCCAGTCATGTCTCCAATAACTTAACAGTTCAATGGAGTTATGAATGTCTTTATAGTTCTACAAGGTGACATGACAAGATCAATAGTTTTTCTATTTCAGGATATTGCATGCCAGAAAAAAGTGAACGTAGTGTGAAGCTGGCAAGAGGCATTATACTGAATACAATAAACGAACTTTTGCCTGTGGGGGATGTCCACCAACTCTGGTTACAGATTTTCAGTTATAGATTGTCTTATACATGTCATTTTGACCAACATCATGGACCATTCATGGTTCTCAATCTTGCCACTTACAAACAATACAATTCTAATACAATCTGCAAAATGCGTCTGGTTTATTTATTATAATGTAGGACCCAGGAGCATCTAATGTAGAATAAGACCATTGGCTTTAATGTAGAATAAGACCATTGGCTTAGTACAAGTTTGAGAGGCTCATGCTCATAACTTGGACAGTGAGAACTGAAATTTTCAGCGCCTCCTAGCAGCAGTTTCTCTCTGGGCGTTGAAGTAGACAGCAGCGACAGGGAGGCCAAGATCATTTTCCTCAGCAAACTGTCGTGTGATGAAATGGTCCCTGGAGGATGGCACAGCTACAGTTTGCCTCCGCTTCTGCTTGAAGAGAACAAAAATGAACCTGTGGATACCAATGCTAGGTCTTGGGCTCTCATAGCTTATGACTTCTCGCCCTACAATATGAAAGATGTGTGCTTATTTTATTTTTTTATGGAGCAGATGTGTGCTTATTAATTCAAAGAACAACTGGAACAAGGAATAGACTAAGCACAAAGCAGAGGAAAAAACTACCGAATGAGGCATCTGTTGTCCCAGGTATATCAGTTACTATCCTGCAAATGGAAACGATAACACTTAGCCACATCATTGTCATTTTAAGCGCTCAGAAAAATATGTTGTTTGTATATATGCAAGATGTGGTGCTATTCCTCTGTAACATACTGACAAGCCCAAGGTAATAAATGCCGAATATTACCAGTGAAGGTGCTCCCTTAGATATGGATCACTTGGCCCAGGAACGTCTGGGTCTGTCATAACCTGAAATTTTAGGGATGGACTATGGTGATTATGAAAGGGATAGTATGTATAGAATACTTGGAGTCAAGGATCAAGTATTTGACTACTAACCAATGTGAAGAAAGACCGCAAGTCACCCCCTTGAACCTCTACTCTTGGTTTAGATACAACTGCTGATGGGTAGATCTCATGGCCATTGAAGACAAGCTTGTTTGAGTTGTAGGTCACTATCATCTTCACACATGGGCTAAAGGGGTCGAGAACTTCTCCGATCACCCGACCGACTATGAGAGACTCTACAGATCTAGACATGGTTGAGGGACCAAGTATTTTTATTTTGCACACTGATGCCCTTATTGAATGCAGCAAGCTAATGCACTCAATGATGTGGCGTGAGCTGCTTATTGGGCATCTGTGAGAGGACAAGCCTCTATTTATAGTGGTTTGATCCTTCTGCCAAGTGTGGGATCAAAAGAGGATGTGAGGCATGTGCTTTTTTTTTAGTTGAGTGTGCTGTGGATGCAGCTGAAAAGGCTACGGGAAAGATGTGCCCCTTTTTCCAAGAAAGCCAACAAGGAGTGTGTTTAAATTCTCTAACAGTTACGGATAGAATCTATGCAAGCAATCCTTCATGTATTTTCTTTCAAGTTCTAGGGATAAAGTTTTTAGAATGTGCAAAAGGTGCAAAATTGTTCTTTTATTATTGATATGAACGTACTGTAGATATTCTTTCATGACTGAAACAAAATCTTCCAGATCACCATGGAGTCTCAAGAATACCATTGTACTAGAACATGACACACCCGGCCCCCAGGAAAGTGCCACGTGGATCAGTAAAGGTTACGGTGCTAAACTATCATCTGGTATTGTTGGAAAACATGCTCACCTACCTACCTACATGTAGGGTCTACATGACAATTCATTCTGCAGGATTTGATGCATAATCATGTTATCAAATTGTTGTCTTGTTACCTCCGTACCTTTCAGAAATGGCATGTGAGATATTATGTAAAATCATTATTACCATCTGATTTTTGGAGAGCGCACTTCTAGCAATTTATTTTTATATTTTTCCCTTAAAAATGACATCTCGATGAAAGTTTAGATGTATGGTTTTATGGAATGAAAAATAAGGGGGGACATTTATTTTCATTAGCTTGGAGACAAAAAAATGCCACACTGTCAACGTGGAGGCCTTTGTGCTCTGCAGAATATGATGCTTAATCACCTTATCAAATTTATTCATTGGCTCTCGACTTTTTGACGCAAAAAAAGACATATGAGCTATTCTGGAAATATATATAATAGCATCTGATTCCTAGTGAACACACTTAATTAACTTATAATGAAAAGAAAAAGAAACATCTAGATGGAATTGTTCGTGGCAAGTTAGGAAGTAGTATGGCTTTCTGGAGCTAAATGGGGAAAAAAAAAGGAATAAGATTCTTTGGAATTATATGCATTGTTTTGGTGAAACTATCAATTGCATTAGCCATGCTTGATTTGATGTTTACTTGAATTGTTGATATTCTTATCCTCATATTTTTTTAATAATATTTTTAAAAATTATTAATGAGATAAAATGCTGCACTGTCTGCGTGGAAGCCTCTCGACACTCAGGTGTTCATCTTTGCTGGCTTATTTGTTTATTAGGCAAACTTCATTTAGATGTCTCTTTTTCTGTTAAGGAAAAGACATGGTTTGAGTTCTGCTGCTGTTACAATCTTTCCCCATATTGTAATAGCATCTGATTTACCACTATATCTGTTTATTTTGTTCTTTGGAATATTGTAACAAGTCACTGAAGAGAATAAAGGAACAGAATGTAGTGCCGACACCACTCCATCATGTAGGTGCTGTCTAGTGCTGACAAGTCAATTCAATCATAAAAGCTCATAGGTTCCTCTTTGATTGAGGCATTAAAATATTTTTATAGATTTCCATAAGTGGTGGAACCAAAGTATAGGTTCGTGAGTTCTGTTATGGTCAAATGCCATCATGCATGCTTGGCACAATGCATTAGTGGTAGAGATGGAGACAAGTACAGCTTGGCGACAAATTTCTGCTCCTGGGCAATGCCATGATATTTGCTTGACACCTAGCTGGGACAGTGGTGGAATCTCGTAGCTGTTCCAACCAATATTAGCAATGTTAGCTTAGGCCTTTCTCATCCCTGAATCAAATGGTTTGCATTGATTTTACTAATTACTGATTTCCGTGATTTTCGTATTGCTCCGATCCAGGGTGGGGGTGAGTGATAAAGATCACCAATTGTTTTTGTCCAGTGAATTCTAAGAGGCTACCAATAATGGATATTTGGCCAATTTCGTACCACATACTAATATGCATCTTTTGGTCAGTAGGTTGTCTGCTGCCTGCTGAGCTTCACATGCAGGGAAGATCACCAATGTTTGTTTCTCCAGTGAGTAACGTTCCACTAGTAATCTGTACAAAAACAACATGAATTGGTAAGAAAATTTGCTTTTTTTTTAGACGATGCAAAAAAACAGAGTAAACTTAGGAAAATTGTTTTATATAAACACAAACAAAGGGTTGCTTATCAGTATTCAACTTTGTTAGTGAGTTTTATCTGCCTCTAGGGCATAACAGCCATTTTTTTTACTTCAGTGAAGATGGCAATGTTTCTTGGTTGTTGTCATAAGCTGCTATTTGACAGCTCGTTAAGTTTGAGGTACCTCTACAAAAAAAGGAGCCGTCCACTGAGCATACTGAAGGCAGGACCACTGGGGCAATCAACCAACCTGCATCCATACTGACGGGAGGATCATTGTGGGCCAATGCAGGGAGTCAATTAGATATTCAGATCATGGCATGAAGACTTTGGAAGGAAGAGACCATGCCCCCAAAGAATCTCCATGGATCAATGTGTCTCCTCCTGGTTGCGTACAAGTCAGTATCCAACCAAAGAAGATTATACTCAAAGTTTTGATTGTGGAGGTTGACAGGGCACTAGTTCCATGCGGATTTGGTCCATGGATTGGCAGTCAACGCTACAATGTTTCGATATATCAAATGACAAATGTTAAGCTGATTTGACGGCAAGCCACAGGTTTAGCAGAGAGCAAGTGTATGTTCATATCTTCAAGCAATCTTTGTGTGCTAAATGCTGACACCCATTGCAAATTCCATAGAGTCTTTTATGTTCATATCAAATCCTGCAAATAGAGATTATATTTAAGTTATGCTCGTAAACATAATTCTTCACATACATATATTAAAGTTATTCTCCACAACTAATTCATCAAATACAGGAATTTAATTTGATATTTCTAAGTATATGGTTAGTTATCTTATACTGACTAGGATTCCAGGAACTATCTCGTAGTGTAGTAATGGTTCTGTTCAGCTGGGCTTTTTTTTTTTTTTTTTTTTTTTTTTTTTTTTTTTGGTGGCGTATAATAGAGGTGCACTCAATGTGTGTATGTAGGTTGTCCTTATCAGTAGCCAAAAAGAATTATTCTGTTCAAACTTGAAGAGCATGAGACATATGTACAAGCATCCCAGCTATAAGACAACCAAGATGATATTTTTTCAGTTTTGCTACAAGTCCCTCTGAATCGCCTAAACTTAAAAATTGAGGGAAAGCTAATGCTCACTTTGAGTGTTTGAAGCATCTTTGTCAATTCCAGATAAGGTTAGGATTTGGGGGCTTCAAGGTTGACATGGTGCCAGGGGCAAGATCGCATGAGACTGTCAATCGCACAAGGTGGAAGAAGATGCAGATCAGCAGGTGCAACAACGGGGTGCTGAGCACTTGAGAAACACTCAGGGTGTGCAGTTGACATGCCCTAAGAATTTCTAATGCAATCTTACAATGGCAAAAATAGATCTCTTAAAACAAGAATACCAGCGTTTTGGGCATTCCCTGAGTGCTGAGTCTTTATCAACAAATGAGGTCATCAAGTGCCAAGCTGTGACCCAAAAACCAATCCACAGAAATGGGCAGATGGATGAATGGGCTCCCTGAGCTGGGATCCCAACCTGTGATCCTAACACGAATCCGCAGAAATGGGCAGATGGATGAATGGCCTCTGATAAGGGATCCATTTGCTGGGCATCAGATTGAGTTCAGTTGGTTACAGTACAAGGTCATTTTGACCAGGTCAATGCTGTTTCTCTATCAATGTGCACTGACAGGCGACAATGGTCAACAATTTCTGGAACCTCTGAGTGACCATTGGCATCTAGGATGTGTCACCACTCAGAGCTAATTTGGATTCACTCATTCCACCTCAGAATTAAAGGGGATTGAGGGGTATTTGAACTAATTTTCCCTCCAATACTCTCCAATCCCCAAGTGGAATGGTGGATCAAAAGAAACCCTCACCAGTCAGGCAAGTCACCAGTCACCACACTAGTCCCTCTCTACTTTTGGGGCCTCAGTACTTGTAAGTTCACCAGGTCAATATTTTGGTGATCTTAGAGATGCTTTTTCAATACCCAGTCGCACTGAAAGTAAATGACGCCTTCATCGGGCAGAGCAGAGATCATGAATGCAGGGTGCAGATAACAGCACTGACCAGCACCAGAGAGCAAGTGGTCGCCTCTGATTCTCTGAATAATTCACTGAGCTAAGCAACTTCTGATGTATAATCTTCCAGCGATGAGGTAGGCACGAACAACTAGGAGATGACTAGGACCGTATTACAACAGCATTGCAAATCTTCTCTTATTCGGAACGGTGATACCTCGCAATTGCAACCAACCTGCTCAAGACACAAGAACAGCAACACAGGAGAAAAACCTGTCAGATAAACCAGTACGTGAAAAATGTTTAAAATCTAGGATCCGGTCGAACTACCTAACCTATTCAGTTCAATGCAATGTATCATCATTATACCATCAGGAGGCAACATCACATCTAAAACAAGCAAAATTCAATGCCAATGTCAGTTGTCACACACCATGCTTGCATAGTAGAAATTTGAGTTTCTGCAGATTAGAGCATATATTCAAATTTATGCTGCATTTTCAAACTATGAACATAGATCTGGATCTAAATAGACCACGTCGATATAACATTTACATGTCTAAAATCATCAACAGAATAAATGTTTTTTGAGAAAAAAATTCATCAGGATAATAAAGCAAAAGATGCAGACACGAATAAATAAGTAAAGCAGTGATGGGAAGCCATCTGATGCAAACAGATCAGCACTCAGCAATGGAATAAAGGACAGCCAACAATGCATTTGCTTTCCATGCCACTCAAAGCTATATTCACATTTGTCTTCTCTCACCTGAAAGCACCAGATCTGGAGAAAATGGCTTGTAAATTAGTATTTGTTCTGCCAATTGTGTTCCTTGGCTGGGCACTCCGGCAACTCTCTAGTGAGTAGTGACCACCTCTGAGTCTCCAAAATCTTGTGGCTCACCAGTCAGTCAGTCACCAGGTGGGCATCCTCTGACATCTACCAGGATCAAGCTCAGGGATGGAAATTTTCCTTGCAAACAGAGAAGACAGAATACAGAAAGACAAGGCCAGGTATAAGATCCACAGTACATGTACATGTACATGTTGAAGGCACCAAGGACTTTACCCTGCCTGTTTCTGAGGTAAAGCACAGTCACAGAGCAATTGACACTGAAGTGAAATGTTGGTTTCTCTCCATATTTTGCTTATTGGTTTCTTTGCCAATAAAGAAGCTTATGGAAGAATTGGGAATGTACTTGTTTCTTTTGATAGAGCTGAGTATGGGGAAAGTGACCAAATCCGAGGAGGGATGTCAAGAGCAAAGCACTGGATATCAAGGAGCTCGCTGACCAGCTGGATCTTGGGAAGTTTTTTTTTTTTTTGGTTCTCGATGGAAGGACACTCAATTTGGGGATGCCTCCAGACTCCAGTATATACCTCACGGGCAAACACATAGATACAACCAAATACATGTTAATGAAATAGGCAACTCAGAATTCAGATCTCAGAGTAAAGCTGTATATGCTGCACTAATCGTTACAACTATCAACTATTGGTGGCTTTTCTTTCCCATTTAAAATGTCCAGGCAGGCCTTCAAGAAATTAACTGTGCCAAAGCAGAGGTCCCTCTGGCCTCTGGATTGTAAACAACACACCTTCCTTGCTCTACCAGTGGATGACCCAGAGGTGGCTCGCCTCTGCTGCAGGAGCCATGCGGCACCCTGAAATATTTCGTGGGCATGATACGGAGGTTCTTCAGAAGATCATGGCAATGCCAAGAACTATTGAGCAAAAACACAGCCTGGGAAATAAAACATAGAATAAACATTGTAGCACACAAAATAGTAATTCATAGAGCTTGTAAATTGAACACGCAATACAAGGATTAGCTTCTTATGTGTTCATGCCATAAAGAAAACAATATATTAAAAATGAAATTTACAGGAAGAAAAAAAAAATGAAATATTTGTATTCAAAGTTGACCAAAAGCAATGTTGTAACCTGCCCCTTTCTAACATATGTTGACATAAATTGATTTGCTGATTCATCTTTTTCAGAATAAATCAAGGAAACAAGGCTTTTGTGAATCAACCCACCGTGAATTACTTGTGTTTTGGAAGTTGGGAGTCTGACCAATGAATATTACCAACCTATTTCATCAAAATGAGAGTTCTGTATCAAGAAGCTTCCATTCCATGGATCAAGTATCATGAAAACACATAAGGTGGACATATATTCATGCTCGTAGGTAGATGGACCAACAGAGTTCTCAAGCCACTCAGGTTGGAGAAGAGACCTCAGCTGTTGACAGTAGATCCATTTTTCAAAAAGCTGAGAACTTCAGCTGCAAACGACTAATTAGTTTTATTTTTTCCCTGAGGTCGTAATCCTACAGCATCAAGACTTGTCTAATTCAAAATATGATAGCCAGACTTTCAGCTTAATCTATTTTTCTACAGCATATCAAGTAATTAAGACAGCACGTGTGACGTCAGTACTTGTCCCTTACTAACTCGGGTCCAAAATTTATGTCATCCTAGAAAGCATGTAGTCAAAAAATTCAAAATTCGATAATTACTATAGATAAAGGTATTCGATTTTGTGAGATGGAAACATCAATGAGTCATCATCAAAATTACATCAACACCATTATATTTACTAGCATTATAGTATAGATATTTTCTTAAATCAACATCAACGGTTGCATTAGACTGTATTAGTGATCTAAATAACAAGTGAAACCGCAAAGAGGCAAAAAAAACAGTGAACAAAGTAAAAAATACAAATGACACCAAGAGGCAATCAAAAGGGTAAATAATTCTAGTAGTCTACAAGCATGACATGATAAGATCATGAAAAGCTTCAGTCCATGAGCACTGCATATCTGACAGGTCAATATATATTGTAATATGCCTATGGGAAAATTGGTAATACAAGAATCATTTATTACAGAATATTCTTGGAATGTTCTTACCAAGAGAAATCCTATGTATAACTGAAGAAAGCTCAGTCACAGAAGGCCACAGCCATTTACTATTTGACAAAGTTGGTTTAAGGAATTCATGGCGGTCAGGTTTAACAAAAGGGCAGAATATCATGAGAGATCTTCAGAATCTGGAGTGTGTTCCTGCCACCAGTTTCCATTTAAAAAACATATATCCATGAGTATAATGCCAAGCAAAGAATTCTGACATGGTTTTAGCCACAAGAGGAAGACTTGCTTTTGCTCAACTCTTGTTTTGGAGAGCACCCAGCTGCTTAACTAAGAGATCATGGTACCGGACACCTGTTTTTCATCTTCTGACAGAGCCCCCCCCCCCCAAAAAAACCCCAACACATCAATGATCTCCTGAGCAGCACGAAGACATAGTTTTGTGCGTAACTATCCATTTGAAAGCACCCAGCGACATAACTCAGAGAACATTGTCTACAACTCTCTTTTTCTTTCCCTTTTGAAAGGTATTGCCCACAAACATCATTCATCTCCGATTGAACTCAAGAGTAAAATATGCTTGAAGAAATGAGCAAAGCTAAATAATGGTACACTGATGAAGAGAAATTTGCAATACATGAGTAAGTTCTTACGGCAAATATCTGTGATGCAAGCCAGCAGGAAAATCTTTCAGAGAGGCCAATCTATTCACCCCAAAACAATATTCTCCAAGTAATCAGTTGCATGGTACATGTGTCCTTCATCAAATCCCCTGAACAATGCATTATGTGTGCAATAATCTGGAGGAATACCATTTTGATGCATCTCAAAATACAATCTTATTGCATCTGCCCAGTTACTTTCTCTACAGTTCCCATCTATCAATAAAGTATACGTGTATTTGTTTGGCATTAATCCCCTTTCCAGCATCTCGTGAAAATGATGATAAGCCAACAGAGTTCTGCCTGTCCTGCATAGTGCATGTATCAGCACATTATATGTTATTTCATTAGGTTCAATTCCCACATCCAGCATCTTCCGGAACCAACCATATGCTGAATAAAGGTTTCCTCTTCTACAACTCGTGTGAATTAATATGGTGTAGGTCACAACTGAGGGTCGCAAACCATCTGAGACCATGCCATTAAGAAGTTTCCTTGCTTCCCTTAGGAGTCCTCTTTCACAATGTGCATGAATCAAGCAGGTGTATGTAATACAGTCAGGCTGTAAACCATCACTGACCATCTTCGTCTTCAAATCTTTGGCATCTTTCAGGTTACCAGTCTTGCACAGTCCATCGATAAGAACATTGTATGTGACCGTATCAGGATATATTCCTTTCAGCACCATCACCTCCCTCAACTGGAAAGCCTTAGGAGTAGCACCTAGGGTTAGCTCCACGCAAATCCTTGTATTATAGGCAAAGCAATCTGGCTGCAAACCTTTGCTCAGCATCTCATCAAACAGCTCTCTTGCCATAGCTAGGTTCCTCACCTTACGTGAACCATTCATGAGAATTGTATATGTACAAACATCAGGAAAACACCCCTGCTCTACCATTTCCTCTTTCAATCTCCTAGCTTCCTCTAAATCACCTAATCTACAACAACCATCTATAAGAGTGTTATATGTCAAAACTGTTGGTGCTAAACCTGCACGCCTCAAATCGCCAAGCAACCAAAGAGCCTCCTTCAAATTACCTGCCTTACAATATCCATTTAGCAAAGAATTGTATGTGATCAGGTCTGGCAGTAAGCCCATTGCTCTCATTTCCGCAAATTTCAGCTGCGCAGCTTCTACCTGCTCACTTTTAAGCAGCCCATGAATGATGGCATTGTATGTCACCACAGTAGGCATAACGCCCTCATTCTCCATCTCCGTCTGCAAAGCTTCAACCTTTTGTACAAAACCCCTTTCAAGCAATGCAGTGATAAGTGGGTTATAAGTGAAGGATGAGGCCTTCTTTGACAGCCGCATACTGTCAACCAGCTTCGCCGCGTTCTCCAGATGACCTTCCCTGGCCAAGAAACTAATCACCACATTGTACGTGACATCATTCGGCAAGCAACCACCCCCCTGGGTTTCCATCTCCTTGAGCAGCATGGAAGCCTCGTCCTTCTTCCCCTCCTTCAGGAAAGAATCCAGCAAAGTGTTGTACGTGACAATGGTCGGCTCAACCCCGAGCTGGAGCATCTCTCCGTACACAGCACGGACGTCGTCCCACCTGGCCGCGTCACGGAGCACGCGCAGCACGCGGTTGCAGTCCCTGACATCAGGGGCCACGCCGTGGCACGCCACGACGCGGAAGGCGGCGAGGCAGAGCGTCGAACAGGCGGCGGGCGTGGCGCCGTCACGAGCCTCGGACTCCGCCGAGAACTCGGCGGACAGGCGGAGGAGGAGGCTCAACAGGGAGCGCAGGGCAGGAGATAGCGGGGCGGCGAGGAGGAGCGACAGGACAGGGAGGACGAGGCCGAGGCGCAGGGCGCGGAGCGAGACGGGGTAGGCGGCCCGGATGCGGTTGGCGTGGGCGAGCGGGACGAGGACGGCGGCGAACGCGGAGGCGGAGCGCGGGAAGCCGCGCGGGGTGGCCTCCGCCCACCGGAACAGCTGGCGCGCGAGGCCCGGAAGGCCCCGGAGCGCCGCGTGGACGTCGCCCGTGGCGAGCACCTGGCGGAGCGGCTCCGGCGGCGCGGGGTCAGAGGCGAGGAGCGCCGCGAACGGGCTCTCCTTGGGCAGCGGAGCCGGAGGAGGCGGTTGCGGTGGTGGAACCTGGCGCCGGCAGGGGCAGGGGCAGGGACGCGGAGGAGAAGCGCGGGCTGGAGATAGCTGCGACGGCGGCGGCGGCGGTTACAGGAGCTTGTGATTTGCAGTGTGGGATGATGAATAGCATGGATTATGGCTCTGGTACCACCCGGCGACGCCTCGCCATGAATGACGGTGCGGCGGCGGCGTTGACGGCGGTGAAGCCTAGGCGGCGACGGCTGGTGGCGAGAGGGAGGAAGGGAGGGATCGGACTCGGAGGAAAGGGAGGCCACGTGCGCCGGCACTGTCTGGCGCTGGCGCCGCCGCGGCGACGCGCGATCTGCACCGTCTATTTTTGCATCCTGATTTGAT
>JADLZL010004344.1:0-17074 GCA_015844335.1 Chrysopogon serrulatus
TATGATCTAACCTAATTGTAGGATTAAGTCTATATACTTTGTCATCATCACAACTGTTCCCCTCGTGGATACGATATTTAAAACCTCCGGGTAAAATGTGACACTGGTATGATATCTGATGCGCTTGCGGATAATCCTACTTAAAACTTATTTAATGGAGTGCGTTAAAAATACCAACAAGCATTTTTGGCGCCGTTGGGAACGGTTTGCTGATTTTGACTTAGTTTAGCTTAATCTTGTATCATACTTTTATCTTTTCCCTATTTTATCCCAGTCTCTTCATTATTTTTGTGTTCATCCTTATGGATGTTTTTAATTCTGTTCCTATTTATCTTTATGGCATGCGCAAAAGGTTTGAGCCACTAAAATCTATAGAACCTATCATAACACTGGCTATGAGTCGTGCCCATGTCTAATTAATATGATTCGGGATAACTCATCACCCAAACTAGATACGAAAGTCTTGGTAGCTAAAACATAATCATTTTATTTTCTAAGATTTAGCTATCGATCCTAAACCTTTAAAATTCCACCTTGATGATTTAGACTTCCGGTTAGCTAAGATGCTCGTAAATTAATACACATCAAATCTTCTCCGAAGAGCATCTTTGAAAAAGCATCATCTACTTCCTTTCCCTTCTAAAAGACATTGGAAAGAATTCAAGGATGGCATGCCAAGTGATGCCATAGAAGGAGAGCTAAGCCACTTAGGAATAAATTCTATCTTCTCCCCTTCTATGCCCACAATAAATGTCTTTGAACCTATCTCTAAACCCATCCTTGACCCCAATAAATCTTTTATGCTTTTTTTTACTAAACTTCATAATAACCCTAGAAATCTATCAAGACATCCTAAGAATAGGAGTCATGAAGATTATAGGAATCCCCAAGAAGAGCAACGACAATGGCAGGAATGCATAGAACATACTAGAAATACATATGCCATTGTGAAAGAACGGATGGAAGAAGATGAAACTTTAGCACTAGCATCTAAACTTGGTTTAAATTCAAATGGTGACCTCAAATTAATTCTTTTAATAAACATAACTCACCCAAGTTTAGAGAAAGCTTTAGACGAGACCAACCTTAGAGGCATCAATTCATGGGAAATTCTAGAAAATAAAATATCTAATAAATGTCATAGGCATGAAATAATAGAGGCAAACTTGTTGCCTATAGACAACCATGAAGAGACACCCTTGGAGTTTGAAAAGGGAGATCACATTGATAAGCATGGGATTTATCTCATTAACACTTTATTGAATCCATGCTCATATGAAAAATCTCCTGTATCTTTTGGTCTCTCTAATATTACCACACACGAGATCTTCAACCCCCTTATTTTACCTGTTCATAAAATCATTAAGAGGGTAGTTACAGATGCATACGTTTACCATAAATATTGTAGATTTCGTTGTAATCTTGATATAGGTGCACAAGGGCTAACGTTCTAAAGAAAACCACCTCACCAACTCGAAGTAATAATTAGAAGGTTCCCAAGAACAACCTTGTGTCCCAAAATAACCACTCTTAAAAAAAATAATGAATTAAGCTTGCACCTTTTATTATACCCTTGTGAATTAAGCAGAGTTATAATTATCAAAATATTCCTTTGGGTATTTTTGTCACTAACCATTCTAGGTTCGAAGTAAGAAAATTATTAATGGCAGCACCAGGTATGTCAAAACAACCATTATGCAATTTTGAATTACATCCACTCAAGCTTACATTTACTTTGCAAAATTCAAGCTTGGGGAAATGGGCTTATTTGAAAAATCTTAAACCATGTTGCTAATAATAGTTGTCTCTACCTTTTTAATGCATGCTGAAAATATTAAATAATAATCATACTCTTTTATCTCTATCTTAATAAAATATCTATAAGTGCTTTCATATTTCCTTTATCTGCTATAGTAAGTTTTGGTTTAGAAGTACTACATATGGGTAATTCTAAAGGCTTTCTAAATTAAGCTTGGTGCTTAGGTTAATTAGCCTTCCTTAACTAAAATTAGACATGGAGTCTAGCTTGGTTATTGAACTAGAAATTATTGTGGTAGACATTGGATATTTTATGGACTAACCTCTGTTGAAATTTTTTTTTAAAATTAATTTAGGTAAGTCATGAGATAAATTTAAAGTAGAGATGAGACAGAGTACATTCTGAACTTTAATAACTTTATAGAGAAAGACACAAGTTGAATTCATCATGAATAAAAGAACTGTGAGCAATAATGATTCATTCACTTTATCTTCTGCTACAAGTTACTTTGCCTCGGGCTATGTCTGTATAAAATATGATTTATGCTAAACAATGTTAATATTATCTTTTCATTAGCATAGACAAAACAAAATAAAATCTTGGACAAGCAACCTATGTTCAAAATTTATATACTCCTTCGGGTATATGTTGTCCACTAATCTGTTGCAGGCATAATGATGACTAGAGTGAAAAGATTCAAAAGATCAAAGGAGCAAAAGATGGTAAAAGAATGAGTGCAACAGAGGAGACAAGATGTTTATGAATAACTCAAGATGCAAGAGGAAGGACCACCAGTCATTTATCCTTCATCACTTAGTGCCATCACGCTCTAATAATGAAGGTAATATTCTAAGGTAAGTGGTCACTGCTCTTCTCTTGATCTTGATGTACACATAAATTAAAAAACATAAACATGTTAGAGTTACAATTTAAATTGATTAACCCTGATTTACTCAACATGGTTTGTCTTTTAAGATTGTTCATGGCAATCGTTCTTTTAATCTCAGTCTTAGCCAAACAAGTTAAAATATTATATTCAATCTTGGGAAGACAATAGTCATACTCATGTGAAAAATTTATATAGAGATAGACAATCCTTCCATTGGTTAAGTAATCCATTCTTTTCTATCATGTGAACTTAAATACAACATTTAATGCTTAATCTTTTGATCTTACCACTCATGGCATAAATAAACAGTTCATGAACACCAACTTTATCTTGTTCAATATGCCTAAGGATAGAGAAAAATAAATAAAAGGATAAATTTGGTTTTGTTGGTGTTTTTCTACCAAGTAGAGCCTATGCACTTGATCTCTGTCTTGGTTTTGCAAGCGGGACAACACGTCGAGCAAAGTTTATTAATTCTACAAGTGAAAGTTACGTGAGCATGCACACCGAGCAAGATGTCGCCACTGCTACTAAAGCTCTACTTCACCCTATTGGCCAAATCAAAGAACAAAGGTGACATCATCATCACTAGAGGTATGCAACCATCATGACCTCCCCAAGATGGAGAGATACACAAGAGTGGAAGAAGAGTTTCTTTCGGTAAACTTAAAATTTCGCACCCTTTGCCATAAGGTAATATGGTAGTTATCTAATTAATTAAGTATTCCTATCTACTTCAATAATTTCACTTTAACATATTCATCTGCATAAATATTAAAAAGAAAATAAAAATATTTATTGCTTCATTTGTCGCATCATAAAATACTTGAAAACTCCACATGAATAAACTTATGGTTACCCTATATAAATATTTACCGTAGTAGTATAAAAATAATAATAATAGCTCCCTGCATTTACTTTCTTGCATTATGAAAAGCCTAAGCCCCATAAGAATAAATATTCTCTGTGGAGGCATAAAAAAATAATATAATATCATGCACTTATATTTAATTTCTACATAATTAAACTAGAAAATCCTAAAAAAAAAAAGAGAATCCTGCTAGAATCTGTCAATTCAAATTAACTCAAGGAATAATCAATCACTTATTGGCTGACCGCTAACCTATTATTAAATTCGAGCCTCGAGTTTTGGTTTTCTTGTTGGAGTATAATTATGCAGGAACAACATTATGACAAGGAGAGAGTCTATTAGTGGCATCCACTGGGACTGCTACTGGTTAGCTCACTCTAAAGATCATCAACACCAAGTATTGCAAACATTTAGCTTGGGGGAGGAGCATCCCCTAGTTATCAGGTAACTATACCTAGGCGATTATCGAGTCTACTTTATATAGTCATAAAATACCAAAAATATGTGAGCACATGAAGGTTCACAATAGTATCATAGGAAAATTTAAAAATGCCAAAAATATGTGAGCACATGAAGGCTCACCCTTAATTAAGAAAAAAACTCAAAAATATTCGGGCACATGAAGGCTCGACGCGATCGAAAGGATTAGCTTGGGGGAGACGCACCCCCGTTATCATCGTGATTAAGGTATGTCTTTACTATTAGTTTTATTTTTAGTAAGCTATAGTGTGTGTTAGATTTAACAATTAAAGTATGTTTAAAGAACTCTCTCTCTCTCTAATCTTTTAAAGTGGAAATGATGAATAGTTGCTCTACTATAATTTCTTTCAAGTGCCTAGTTTTTAACCATGGATTCTCCTAAGTTTTGATATGACTACTTTGATATAATAATTTACTCTGAACCTAAAATTTGTGGAGGTATATGCTTGAGCTAAAGTCTAGGTAATTGATTGATATGATATATGAAGGTCTAAGCTGCTATTTATCTTATTCCTAGCATTACTAAGTTCTGGAGATTTATTTTAAAAACCTAAAATCTTACATTTAGAATTAGAAAAACCTTTACACATTTATGCTGCTTGCTTTACATTGAGTTTAGTCAACCTGTGGAATATACCTTATGAGAGTCTTATCATGCTTTTAAAATCAAGATCATTTACGCACTCCACCCACGTATGCATTACTCCTACTCTAGGATATAAGCACAGTCATTTCCACTTTCATCTAGATCCACCTTAAAAATGTTTTTCTCCTACATTAGGAGTAAACACCTAAAAATATACCCTATAGGACAATCCCTATTTAATTGCTCTAGATTCTTATCAGTATCTCTCTAATTATTTATATTCAAAGGATGCATGTGGCTATACAAAAGTATAAAAAAAAGAAGAAGAAAGAGGGGAGTAAAAGATGGACATGTGTTCCAACAATTAAAACAATGGGTACATAGATGCCCGCCTCCCATGTTAATAAAAAAAGGAGAAAATAAAGAGAAAAAAATAAAGATAGCCCATGTTTTCCCGTGAAGAGTTCTGAGTTCTAAGGAGGGAGATTATTTTTAAAGAGCAAAAGTAGAATTAGGATTAGCCACTAAATACCATATATACGCCTATCCACCATATTCCATACACACGCAGATCTTGATTTGATTCTATGCCTTGATTCTCTTTGGATCCATTGTTTGACTTTACAATATATGAATTGCAAGTATGTTCATCCTTGTTATTGCCACTCCTATGAGCTCCACTATAAATGCTTAGTTGTAGGAAGGCATGACATTATTAATACCTCAGTGAGATCCATAAATACCACATATAATAAGAGACTTTAGGATGTCATACAATTAAGCTCGAGTTTTATTGCGAAAATTTACAAAACTCTAGAATATTTGTACTGTGAAGAATTCGAGACATAGTGTTTGACTTGATTGTTCTATCTTTCGGTTGCTCAAGACTTATGCAAAAGATGGAAAGCTCCATAGTTGAAAGGTAAAATGGGTAAGTTTAAAAGTTAGAGCAGTTTTGTCTAAACCAGAGGAGGAAAATTTATGTTTAAAAGCAAGTGAGCTTAAAAGAAATAAAAGTATTGTAGCAACTCCCCGATCCAAGTTTATTAATAACTAGATTTAGATTGTTTACCAAGGGACCGCAAAAAGGTAAGCTTGGGGGTATTGTTGACACTCCTTAGTGTCAACTTTTACTAGGACATTATACCCGAGGGAGAACATGAAAACACACTAGTCTAGGGCTTTATCTGACAATTTCCATGAGTTTTGGTGATTTGTGAAATTTTCAGGGAATTTTCTAGAAAAGACCAAAAGAGGGATTTAAGTGCAAATTTACCATGAAACTTAACCGCGAAGCAACTACATCGCCAACAGGTTTAGAAAGGGTCTAGAAGACACCGAAGGCCGAGGCCCGCATGGAGCCCTGTGTGGGGGGCCGGCCCCACCCCTAGGGCCTGTCGGCCCCACCCGGGGCCGGTCGGGCGCCCTACCCCACCGGGCCGCCTTCCGGAGTCTTCCTCCCACGGTTGCTTGGAAGCCAATCAAAGCATCCCTACGTTGATTTTAGGTCGGTTTGATCCAACGGTGCACATGAGATGAAGACGTGGATCGCCGACGCATGTTCCTTGCCCCCTACTCCACCTCGGCCTATATAAAGATGCCCCAAGGCTCCCTCCAAGAGGCATTCTACACCCCGGTGCTTTATATTCTCTACATAATTAGGGTTAGGGTCCCTCTAGTTGATCTAGTTCTAGTTCATCTAGATCTAGTTCATCTAGATGTAGCAATTAGGGAGAGACTAGTTCTTCTAGATCTAGTCTTATTTAGAGATTAGAGAGATTGAGTAGAGGAGTAGAGATTCCGGAGGAGCTCGGCATGTCGGCGCTTCTTCGGGTCAGATTCTTCCGGATTCAGCTTCCTCGTCTGGAGCTGTGTTCGAGGTACTTTTGTATTTACCATTCCGATTTAAGTAAGCAACTTGTTCTTATTCGTTCTTTGGTTCACATCTCATATTGAGGGCTTTGATCTTGGTCATTACTTGGTTGAAGTAGTATTTAGTAGTGTAGGCGTGGTGCCTAGGCTAGATTTACTTGTGGATGTCCCCCCGATCGGTCGGATAGTGGTAGCTCGCGTAGGTGACTTTATAGCTACGTTGAATCCTCTCCGTAGTCCACTTCCGTTGATGGACCGATAGGCTTATAGGTGTCTGCAGTAGGTAGATTACTGTTTCTTCTCCTATTCAGGTCACTTGTCCGATAAGACGATATTATACAAAAGTTTACCGGAGTCGAACTAGAGTACATTAGCTATTTCCTTTTTCTTGATATGATCTAACCTAATTGTAGGATTAAGTCTATATACTTTGTCATCATCATAACTGTTCCTCGTGGATATGATATTTAAAACCACCTAGGGTAAAATGTGACACTAGTCCCACAAGGGGTTGGACGATCAGTTGTCATTGCCGCTCTTTCCATAGGCGGCGAGTCCCGCCCTTATGGAGAGGCGAATTCCCTCGCCTGCTTGACATGAGGGAAGGCAGCCCTGGGCCGGGGCGAGGATACGTCCGTCGACCTCGAGCATGACGAGGTCGTCGAGCGGACCAAGAAGGCGGCGACGGTGACAGACGCCTCCAACCTACAAGGTTGCGATGCACCCCCACCCGGATGCCATCTCCGTGGGTAAGCTTCCGTGGTCGGTTCGTACCATTAATGTCGCGATCCTCCCCCTTCATCCTCACCTTATTCTTTTCTTTGTAGGTTGGTTTGGGAAGCTGGGGGCGTCCAAGCCCCCCATCTCCACGGAGAAAGAGGCGAACAAGGCCCACGCTGAGAAGCAGAGGGAGAAGAAGAAGAAGAAGTCGGACAGAATGTCCAGAAGCGTGAGCGAACAGCGTGCCCTTCTGGACAAGCTGCGGCGCCGGGCAGGAGGAAGAGGGACTCCGAGAGCCGACACCCTCCGATACCACCGGCGCCGATGATGATGATGATGAGGATGACGAGGGGGGAGGATTACGACTTCCTCGGCTTCATGGAGAGTGAGAGGTCAAGGAGTCGCTTGGTTCTCGCCTCGGCTTCCCCGGTGATGCGCACAGAGGCAGCAGCCAGAGAAGTCCAAAGCAGAGGCCTCGGCCTCGGGCGCTCTTCAGGGCCGAGGCTGCATGTTGAGCCTAGGGGCCAGATCGCCCTTCCGTGAAGAGGGAGGGTGGTCGCCATGGCCGTTGAAGGACGCCGCCGCCCTCTTCACTCCGCCGAGGCAACGGCCGGGCGGCTTGAGACGTGACCCCTGGGGGGATGAGGCTCCCTCCTGGGGGGCCGGCCGGCCCGTCGGGGCGGCTCGGTCCTACCCCCTCGAGCGGCCTAAGGTGGCGAGGAGGGCCGACGCCTGGCCTCACCCGAGGAGGTTGCCGGAGGGTTGGCGCCTGCGTGCCTCGCGACCCCAGAGTCGTGTGGGCCGAGGACACCCAAGTCCGAGCCCGACGAGCACGGCTCTTCCGCGAGCCGATTGTTCCAGCCGCCGTCACCGGGTGAGCATTTCTCCTCCTTAAGTCTTTCGTCGTTTTTGTTTCATTTCTTCCTCTCAAGTCCCGCCTTCTCACCACCGTAGCTAAAAACGCAAGACGGCCCCGGCTCCGCCCCGCTTGCTCACAGGCAAGCAAACTGAGGCGAACGGGCCGGGACGGGCGCTCCTCCGCCTCGGTGGTGCGCCCCGGGCGACCGAGGGAGAGGCGGTCGAGGCGCCGCTGCCCAGTGGAGCCACCCCCGCCTGCGTGACGGAGAGGGGGCGCAGTATCTCGGTACGGAGGCCTCGCCACGCCCTGCCGTGGAAGTCGCGACGGCGCCCGCCTCGGTGGCCGCCATCGACATGGTCATGGAGGAGCGGGCGCCGGCTCCACCCCTCGGGTCGTGCCACGACGCCAGAGGTGGTGGAGGTCCTCCGTGAGGAGACCGCCTCGCTGAGGGAAAGAGGTGGCCGCGGACACGGCTTCGCGGCGATCGCGGCGGGGTCGCCTACCGCCGCTGAGGGGTCCTCCAAACAGGAGAGAGGTGGTCCGCTTTGACGCGCTTAGAGCCGCCATGATTGTTCTGGTCGACCGGGCTGACCCGAGGACCGCCAGTCTATGGGCTCGACGCATTTGAGCAACTTCGTGGGAGCAGAGACCGCAAGTTCATGCAAATGGCTGAAGACCTCTGTCTGCCTCGCCGATCTTTCGAGGGACCTCCCCGACGTGGTCAAGGTATTATGCAAATACTCACATGATTGAATCTTTACCTTGACACGGCACCTGCATACCTGACCCGGCTGGTTCCTGGGTCGCCTCGTGATCAAGGAAAGCCGTCCCGGGAGAAATCGAAGCCCGCTTTGAGGGCCGGCTTGACGAGCGCTTTCACCTCTCAGTGGCAGGGAGGCAAAACCGGCTGCGCACCGAGTTAGCTACCCGGAACAAGGAGAATGCCGGCCTCCATCTCCTTGTCTCTTGACCTGAAGGTTGAGGCCTCCGAGGCTCCCTGGAGCAGTAACACCCTCTTGTCGAAGGCCCGGGCGTGGGTCGCTGAACCCGACCAGCCCGAGCCGAGAAGGAGGCGATGAGGATGGCGCTTTGTCCAAGGCGTCCCGACACTATTGGGACCTTTGACGGAGAACCCGGTGAACATGGATACCGACTCACCAGCCTCTTTGTCAATGATGTCACCATGGTGCGGGCCGAGCTTGGTCAAGTTACCGAATGAGGTCAACCAGCCCATGCAGCTGGAGGAGGAGGTGGTGCAAACGGAAGGTAAGTCTTGTTTTTGTGCAATCATATCCTTTGCCTTCTTGCTCAAAGATTGACTCCCTCGGCGGATGCAGAGCCGAGGAGGAAGTCGCCGGAGCAAGCGGCGCCCTTGGCGCGGTGCAAAGCGGCCTACTCCCTCAAATACAGGCGAAGCTCGATGTCCCGAAGGAGAAGGTCCGAGCCGCTTGCACGGTGGTCGAGGCCGTGTGAGCCCACCGCAGCAGCTCCACCTGACCGCCTCGAGGCGTTGCCTGTGACGAGTGGAGGCGGCTGGGCCCACACCGCCTCTTCAGTCCGGCTCGGATGTGTCGCACACCCCCCGGCGATGACCCTTTCTCACTACGAACTCGACCTCCCAAAATTTCCTGAGGGGCTTGTCATCGCTGAGGATGAGGAGGGTTGCGAGGGAGAGGTGTTCGCCGAGCTGCCCAGCAGTCAAGAAGCCACGACCGCGCCGGCGGGCACTTCCGCACGGCTATCCTTCCGATGTTGCTGAAGGCCGACGCTACCGACGCCCCGGGTGCCGACGCTGGGAAGGAGGGGGCGACGCCCCTAGTGAATTACCCCTTGTAATTGGCCCGGAAGTGTGCCCATGTAAAGAACCTAATTAGTTTTTTGCTTTGTCCGGTCGATTAAGACCGTGGGTCCGCCGAGGCCTAGTGACTTGTTAATTGTTTTTTGTCTATTTTTCGTGTTTTGAATCTCGCCTCGCATTTAGATTAGGGCCTCCCGCGAGGATACTGAGTTTAGAGGTCCGCCTCCTTAGTCAAGGGGTGGCAAGCGAGGTACCGTAGCTGGGGCATGGGCGGCCTCGTGGCTTTGCTAGCCCCGACGCTTGAGCAACCCTCCCCGCAGCAAGAAGCCTCTTCGGCCCTATGGTAGTGAGTAGGAGTGCCGTAACGCATGGGCGAAGCTTCTACCCCCCGTGGCTCAACCGCCCCTAGGTTTCGAAGACATCTCCCTTAGTTACCCTTTTTTTCGAGTGTTCGATCTCCAAAGACGAAATGTCCAAGAAACGATTACAAAAAAAAGAAGTGTGCCCCGCAGAGTGTTTTCTGAGGGGGTTCCCCCCCGATTATTCCCTGAGGGAGGCTCGGCTTTGATGGATCGGCCGAGTCTCGCTTAGACTCTGAGGTGGCGTGAGCATAGTTCAGTCCTCAGCCCCTCGGGCCTTGGACATGTTTCTCGCTTGCCGAAAACTGTAAAATGAGAAGTGCTTTCCCATTTTTTTAAGAAACATGGAGTACAACTATGTGTAAAACTTGAAGCTTAAGGTTAGAAGCGACGTAGCTGTTGAATGTTCCAAGCGTTGTTGAGGACTTCACCGGCCTCATTGTGAGCTTGTATGTGCCTGGCTTGAGGACTTTCGGCGATGATGAAGGGTCCCTCCTAAGGCGGGCGTGAGCTTGTGGCGCCCTTGTTGTCCCCACGGAGACGTGAGCACCAGATCGCCTTCTTGAGGTCTCGGGTCCAGACTGTCGGTCATGGTAGCGTCGGAGGGACCGCGGTATCTTGCCGAGTGTAGGAGGGCAAGTGTCCCTAGCTTCCTCAAGCACGCCCAAATGAGTCCTCTCGAGCTACTTGGTTAAGTGGGCTCGTCGTAGGTTTTGAGCCTCGGGATCCGAACCCAAGTCGGTAGGCAAAATGGCCTCGCCAGACACTGTGAAGAAGGGCGAACCTTGTAGCCCGGCCTGTCGTCGTCCTCCGAGGCCCAGAGGACCGAGGGGGAGTTCGTCGAGGCATCTTTTTGCCGAATTTGTTGAGTTTGTTGAAAAATCCGAGGCTTGAGCCCTTGCAATATCATCCCGCTGGCCCGGCCCACTTGACCGCTCGTCTGGAGGCGCCACCGGTGACCGTACGATGTGTATCCGGGTGCTCGCCTAGAAGTCGGAACTTTGCCCCCGTGAACTGGGTGCCGTGGTCAGTGATGATGGAGTTTGGGACTCCAAAGCGGTGGGATGATATCGGTAGAAAGAGCACCGCCTGTGCGGACCGGATGTTGGTGACGGGCGCGCCTCGATCCACTTGGGAGAACTTGTCTATGGCGACAAGCAGATGAGGAAGCCCCCGGACACCTTCTTGAGGGGTCCTACCAGTTCAAACCCACACGGCGCGGGCCATGCGATCGGGATGGTCTAGAGTGCTTGAGCCGGTAGGTGCGTCGACGAAGCGTAGTAATCGCACCCTCACAAAGCGCATTCACCGTGGCGTGGCCGATCGCTGTTGGCCAGTAGAATCCCTCACGGAAAGCGCCAGCCGACGAGGGAGCCGGGGAGCTTGCGTGGTGGCCACACACCCCGGCGTGATTTGCGAACCAGGCAAGGGGCCATCCTTGACCGGGTGACGCATCGCCGCAGACTCTCGAGGGGCTTCGCTTTTGTAGAGGTCGTCTCGATGACGACGGCTGACTTTGCTCTTCTCGCGATGCGCCGCCCCTGAAGTCCTCGGGGAGGGTTCCCGAACGATCCAATCGAGGTATGGCTTTCTCCAGTCCGCTTGGGTCGGCTTTGATCCCCCCCGGCGATCTCCATGACCTTGGTGTTTGACGCCGAGGACGCCGGAGTCCGGGGGGGCCCCGGGTGTGAAGGGACCTTGACATCTCCCCCCAGCCCCGAGGGGCCTGAGCGATTCTCCGTGGCCTCCCCCCTGCTCGCCGAGTGTGATGGAGGGAGCCGTGAGGTCCTTTGTGAAGATCGGGGGAACCGGCCTTCTAGTGCGATCTTGGCGAAGTTCGTCGGCAGCCTCGCTTGTACCTGGCGGACGATGTGGTTGAGCCTTCAAGGCCCTCGAACTTGTCTCCAGGCGCGCACTGCCTTGCAAGACGCTGGGCCCATCTTGGGGTCGGCAGCTTGAGTCCTTCATGACCCGGTCGATGACAAGTCATGAAGTCCCCCGGACATCAAGGCGCTTGATGCCGAAGTTCGATGGCAATCTTCAACCCGTTGAGTAGGCCCTCGTACTCCACCATGTTGTTTGACGCCGGGAAGTGGAGGCGGATTACGTGGTCGCATGTGCACCCCGAGGGGGGGAGACAAAGAGGAGGCCAGGCCGGCCTGGGCCTTCATCGTGGACCCGTCAAGTACATCATCCAGCCACCGCCTGAGCCGCCGGCGGTAGTCGAGAGTACGGTCCACTCGGCGATGAAGTCAGCCAAGACTTGAGACTTGATAGCCTTCCTTGGCGTAGGGAGAGGGTTTCCCCATGAGCTCAATGGACCACTTGGCGATTCTGCCCCGAGACTCTCCTGATTTTGGAGATCTCCCCAATGGGAAGGGAGGAGACCACCGCCACGGGTGAGCGTCGAAGTAGTGCCGGAGTTTTCGCGTCGGGTCGTGACCACCGCGGTAGAGTAGTTTTTGATCCGCTGGTAGCGGATCTTGGTCTCGGACAACACCTCACCGATGAAGTAGATCGGGCCTCTGGACCGGTAGGGTGTGGCCCTCCTGCCTCTCGACGACGATGGCCGCACTCGACTACCTGCGTTTGGTTGCGGCAACGATAGGGGGGAGGGCCCCCTTCGGCCGGGCGGACGAGGGCTACCAAAGTGAGGGCGCTTTGAGCTTACGAGGCCTCCTGGCCTTGGAGGTCCGTGAGAAGCCGGACATTCTTAGGAGGCGATAGAGGGGCAGGCCCTTCTCGCCGAGCCGTGAGATGAAGCGGCTTAGAGACGCCGACACCCACTATGACTCAGAGACGCCCCTTCAGGTCCTCGATCGGCCCCATGCTCTTTACCGCAGCTATCTTCTCCTGGTTGGGCTCGATGCCGCGCTTGAGACGATGAACCCGAGGAGCATGTTCGGGGGACCAAGACGACTTCTGGTTGAGCTTGACGCTCTTGGCCTTGAGATACGGAAAAGTTTACCTCAAGGTCGAGATGAGGTTGTCGGCCTCCTTGGTCTTGACCATCGATGTCGCCGACGTAGGCCTCTACGGTTTCACCGATGTGGTTCCGAAAACGCCCAGCATGCACCGCCGATACGTGGCCCCCTTGTGTTCCTCGAGCCCGAAGGGCATGGTCACGCAGCAAGACATACCGAAGGGTGATGAAGGAAGTCGCGAGGTTGGTCGGACTCCTTCATCTTGATTTGGTGGTAGCCGAATAGGCATCAAGGAAGGACAAGAGCTCACACCCCGAAGTGGAGTCGACTATCCGATCGATACGTGGTAAGGGAAAAGGGACTTTCGGACATGCTTTATTTAGACTAATATAATCTACACACATCCTCCATTTCCCACTCTTTTTCCTAAAGCAGACAGGTTAGATAACCACCAGGGTGGAACACCTCCTGATGAACCTGCCGCCTAAAAGCTTGTTCACCTCCTCGCCAATGGCCCCAAGGCTTCTCCTCTCAAATCGGGCGCAGACGCCGCTTCACCGGGCTTGGACCCGCCCGATAAATATGGAGTGTTTTGACATTCCCCGGAATGCCCGCATGTCCGAGGACTCCACGCAAAAATGTCGACGCTTATGCGCGGAGGAAGTCGACGAGCACAACTTCCTATTTTGGGTCGAGGGAGGCGCAGATCTTCACCGCCTTTGCCGATGGAGAGGCGGGGTCCAGCGGGACCTCCTTCATCTGGCCGGGACTGCTCGAATGCGCCGGCGTGGACGCTTTGGTGTCGAGGGCCTCGGAGACGCTACGCCTCAGCGTGGCTCGACTGCCTCGACGCAGCTTGAACGCTGCGGTTCAGGAGGAGCCAACGGTGATGACGCCATTAGGGCCCTCTGAGATCTTGAGGAGAAGGGTAAGTGCTTGAGACGGCCATGAATCCTCGCAGATACGCTGGACGTCCGAGGATTCCATGATAGGTTCCTCTAAAGTCAACCACGCGCCGAAGGTGATGACCCTTGGTGAAAAGTTCGACGGCGTCCCAAAGGCAGACCGAGGTCAATCAGCCTGAGGGCCGCGTCTACATCTCGCACTATGCCCTCGAAAGGGGAGAGCTATCGGGGCCGTGAAATTTATCCCAACAAGCTGAGGGTTTCGAGTGAGGATGTTAAGGGCACTTCCAATATCCATCATCACCTTGGTGAGCCGCAGACGCGTTGAAGCTAATGGGGGCGACCACGAGCGGGTACCTGCCCCTGGTTGCACGAGAGCGGGTGGTCGATGCCGAAGGTGATGGCGCTGCGGACCACGGCAGTATCAAGGGAGTGGTGGGGTGCACCGAGAATATCTCGACGCTCGCGCTTGATCCGTGCGGGTGGGTGAGGTTGCCGGCAGTCCCTCGATGACCATGAAAACGCCATGGACCTCGGGAACTCTCGCCTTTGTTTTCCCCCTCCTTCTTCTTGGCCTCAGTGGGGAAGCTTCTCCGATAGAAGCGACAGCCAAGTCGCATCCCCATAGTGTGCTTGACGGGGAATTTGTGGAAAGGGTGTGACTTTTTGAGCATATGAAGTCGAAGGCCCGGCCCCGGGCTCCTGGGGGCCTTGGGTCGGGCCGTGGCGACGATATCGCCTTCGGATTCCCCTCCCTTTTGCTCTTCTTCCCTTTGCACCTGTTTTTTGTTTTTCCCTGCTGCGGGGTGCCTCCCCTCGGCATCGTCTTCCTTCCGCTCCTTTGTTGCCTTTGTTGCCGAAAAATCGCCCCACCGCCTCGCCGAGGCGGTTCGTCGCCACTTCGAACAGCTTCGTTGACGGTGGTTGGCATCTTCCGCCACCCGTGACGAGCTCCTTGCGTGTCGCGCTGCCTAGAACGCTGGGCTGATGATGGCGGTGCCGCCACGCCAGGCGCCTCGCGGCACTTTTTCGAGAAGCGCCTCGATGAAGTCCCGAGCGCCTGGGCCGGGTTTCTCGGGCGGCAAGTGTGGAGATCCCACGAGCCCCCCGGCGCACGACGTGCCTCCTGGAAATTTCACAAAACCCTCGACTAGTTCGACCAGTGGGCCATGGATCGCAGGGCGGAA
The DNA here is from genome assembly GCA_015844335.1 of Chrysopogon serrulatus. Classification (NCBI taxonomy): domain Eukaryota; kingdom Viridiplantae; phylum Streptophyta; class Magnoliopsida; order Poales; family Poaceae; genus Chrysopogon; species Chrysopogon serrulatus. Next base: position 15,210 of record JADLZL010004344.1, read on the forward strand.
GATGTCTACGCAGCGCTACGTAATCACCCAAGTGAAGTGAGGTTATGGATGATAAGTTTGCCATCGCCCGCCGCCAAGCTGGCATGCCAGGGCGGTGTAGTCGCGGAGCCAAACTCGGGCTTGTTTCCCCGAATATTTGGCAAGCGATGGCCGGGTTGTCGGAACCGAAGTGGGAAAATGCAGGGCGGATCTCCCGCCGGGCGGGCGCGGGCCCCGGGGACGGCAGATCATCACGTCCTCGTCGCCATCGCGCCTGCCACCTCTGCGTGGCTGGCGGTCGTGCCCGGCCCGTGCTCCGGGCTTCGCGACAACCGATGACGCTGCACGCGTCACCATCGCCGATGCCGCCGCTGTTGTCCTGAAGATGCTCATGGATCGACCTCCGACGGGTTCTGGCGGACCGAGGCTTTGCCGTGGCGTGGACGCTCTCCGTCCTCCCTGCCCCTCAGTGCCGGGGATAAATGGGAGGCCGAGCTTTCAGCCTGCTGACAGCCGGGTCTCGAGATAACTTCAGATCATCTCGATCCGCCGCCTCCGGGGTGGATGGTGCCGGGCATCGACCGGACGAGGAGGGCAGCCGCGAATGTTATGACTTGCACGTGGAAGATGGGGGACGTTTCTCCACCCTCGTCGTTGACGATTTCTGTTGCTGCCACGCCGCGTGCTGACGAGCAGCGGGGCTAGGGATTATGTCGACGTAGGGCACGCCAGACGCTTCTATCTCCGTCGGGGAATAAAGCGACGGCCGCGCCGAGCCTATCCCCAAGCTCCTGAATCCGCTCATCAGCGGGACGCCCGTGGCCTCCGAGGTAGCCGGTAGTTCCCGCTTGGTCCCCGGAGGGCCCGCATGCCGGAGTATGTGGCTCTGGCCCGGAGGCCGGATGTTAGGTCTCGGGGTTGCGCCCGCCCGAGCCGCCTCCCGCGCGGGCCTCGATCACGGCCTCGCCGCCGCCGTTGCCGTGAGCTGCCCACGCCGAAGTTCACTGATCTCCACGTGAAAGCATTCACGAGTTGGATCGCATATGTCGCCCGGGAGTCGGGTAGCCGAAAGCGAAGGCGTGCCCGGATGAACCCCCGGCCCGTGATCCTCGGTGCGGGGCCGGATCGGGTGGGGCGAGCTGCGGCCGGAGTAGCGTCGCTGCTCCTCCTGTTTGACCAGGTACTCCTCAGAGCATGGATGGAACCATCGGGGGTGTCCGCGTCGGGGTGCTCCGTGGAGCGCCGCTGGGGGGACGCCTCCTCCCGGTTCCTATGGCGGTGGAGACCAACGGCCGTATGTGGCAGCAAGTGGCCATGCCAAACGGCTGGCGTGGTGGCGATGGCGACCGAGCCGCCCCCACAGCGGGTATCGTCCAGCCGCAGCGCCGCTAGATCTCCCTGCAGCGGCGTCAGGGTGCGTCCATCGAGCGCGGCGGGAGCGAAGCGCCGTGGCCCTCAAGGTCGGCCGGGCGTTGGGTCCGTCTGGGGGATTATTGAAGGCCCCGGACCTGGCCGGAGGAGTTCTAAGGTCGTACTGACTCCAGCCGACACCTAAACTCAAGCTCACCGAACCGGATCAGGGTCCCCTGCCTCCAGCGGGCCGGAGTGGGAGGAGCTGGGCCGAAATCGCCCTGGCTGCCGGGTTGCCCCGCAGGCCATCCGGAGGTTTTTGCGGGAAGAGAGGTGAAACACGCACTAGGCCCCTACCTGGCGCGCCAACCTGCCGGTGCTAAAACCGGGCGGTCCTAGTACCAACGTAAATTTGGCGTAAAAGTTCCCAACCTGATGATGGTGTGCGAGATGGACAAGGGAGTCTTGTACTATCTTGCACCAAGGTGCTTGTAGGTAGGGGTGTACAAGCAGGTGGGAGAGAGAGAGCGTCCCAA
>JADLZL010004345.1:0-85523 GCA_015844335.1 Chrysopogon serrulatus
AAGTTACAGAGTATTACAACACTTGTATCACACCTAGGTACAACCGTATTCTAGCGATAAACACACACGCGGATCAACATCGAGTAGGCGTGGCGTTGTAGCGGGTGAAGGCTCCTCCTTCACGGAGAGTCATCGAGTTGGGGTAGAGTATCAGCAGGCGTAGACTTGATCTCCTTAACCAAACTTGAGTGTAGGGACGGGACCACCTAATTCTTCCAGCTCCATTATTGTCGTAGTCCTCCTCGGGTACCAAACTCGCTCAACTCTATCGATGACGATTTATGCGGCCACTAGCTCCCACCCCTATGCTTTGCTTTCTTTGTGTGGTAAGTGGAATGCAAGGGTAGAGGAAAAGGCCTATATTTGGCTGTAGTTTTCCTATGCAAATTCATAACATAAATATAATATAGTTCATCAAGTTTTAACCCATCTCATCCATACATCCATCCATCCCATCCACATCCATATCCACAACCACACATCTCACCACACTCTCACTCTAGTCGGCAAGGAAGACTCGCTCCTCCTTGCCTCAACGGCCTAAGCCGGAATCAACAACACCCAGGGGGAGAAGAGAAAAGGACTCCACTCACTATAACGAGCGTGTGGTACTCACAGGAATGTCCATACCGGGACACGGCTATACGTATAGATTTAGTAACTCTGCAGAGCTTGTACACACGGAACCACAAGATCACCATCATCGACGATGCCTCGTCTAGGCTGATACCAAGCTGCCGCCTAAGCGGCCCGATGTCACTCTACCACTCAGCTGCAGGGCACCCAGGAGATCCAAACGCACGCTGGAGGCGTGAGGCGTGGTACCGGATCCCGATGGATACCACGCCGTCTCAAGGAGGGTGTGGGTCTCAAAGACCGTACCTCCCTACACTATCACCTATCAACCTAGTAGTAATGGCGGGAGGCCAGCTAGCCGTCAAGTCGTTTCCGCCCATCGGGGAACGAGTGGTGTGTACGAGAAGGTCCCATGAACCGCACCCTCGCCCAATCGGTCCTTAGCGGGACTGGACGGGGATATCTTCACAAGGGGCTCGAAACCCCGTGCCTCGATGGCACCTCCATTCCAGGGATTTGTCCCACGGAGAGTCTCCTCCCTGGAATCTACTCACATCACATGTACCCACCACAGGTACTCTCTCACATAGGGAGTGCCCAGATCACACTCCTCCGGCAAGACTTGTCCTCTGACTCGTCGTAGATCCTGTCCAGTCGACACAACCCTCACCACACACCCAAGACACACGCCAAGATCTCTCCCATGTTAACCTGGGTTATCCATTTTACGGCACCACGTGCCTTAGCCACACACAAGCATGTATGAGTAAAGTGTAAGTGTGTAGCAAGTGTATATCATGAAGTAGGCGAGCGTCTATCCTAGCAGCGGGTGTGCAGGGGAAAGGTTGCGTCAAGGTATTAGCTTATCAAGCAATCTACCATGCATCCTATCACAGTTCATTTGTATAAAGTAAAGCACTAGCATCTACATATTGCATGCCTAATAGGATTCTACGAGGTTGGGTGGGACGTGGCACCTGTTTATAGCAATCCATAGTCATCGGCAATTTGTTGTCCTTTCGCTTCTTCTCCCTCTAGCGGATCTCCGGTCCGTCCGTTGTCTGCTTGATGCATCTACCTCAATATAGCGACAAACAAAGTAAAAGAGCAATCAATCCCTAACCAAGATCCAATACTCCCAAAAAGGCAATAAGATACAGAAGAACTAGATAACTCTAAATAAACACTAAAAGACTTAGCCCTCGCGGAGAGTGTCCGATCCTCGGGCTCAAATAAATAGAAGTGGTTGTCTGCTAAGCACAAGCCCGGATCACGACCATGGTATAGCCAGTACTTCCTGGGTCGATCGTGTCGACCTGTACGGCTTCAAAAGAAGAGGCCTTGATCCTAGCTTAACTTAACCAAACACCACGGTTTGTGGTCTCTCAATCCGAATGTCATGGAAATTGGCGGGGACCAGGGGATCACAAGCAAGAGGGAAAGGGAAATAGGAACAATAGGGTTTGGCCCTTGTGGCCTTTAACCCGCAAGTCACAACTACCACTTAAGATTCGAGTAAGAACGATTAACACGAACAGAGGAATTGTGACTGGGCTCTGAGGCTCTTTAGCTTACCCGTCATGGTAGCCGACGGTAGCAAAAGAGATTGGAACACAAACGACAGAGGAGCGGCTATAGGTCCTCTCGACCCGCACGACACAACAACGTCGGGAGCCGGGAAGAGAGTAGCACAACAGGGGAAGAGAGAAAGAGAGTTAGCTAGGCATGTCCATGTCACGGTCTCGGTCTCATCCTTGGTGAGGATGGTTTTCCAACGGTCGATCGGGTCGACTCGCACGGGTCCAAGAATGAGACATAGACCATAGCTTCGCTAACTAGAAGAGATAGCCCGGTCTTTGATCCAATCATCATGACTAAGACGGGATCGAACAGAACGGGCTAGCGGGGAGGAATAGAAGGTAAACAAAAGAGAGAGAGCGGTGGTCTACTCATTCCAATACACATGCCACGGCAAAAGGCGAGGTATCGGAGGAGCGATGCACAAGAGGTCACAAGTGCCTAAACCACTTGTAGGGTACCACGAGCATGGTGCACTATATGCACTAAGGCATTCCCCAAGGTCTCAGCGGTGCGGTTGTCACCGTGAGAGCCCAAGGAATGCTACGATCTCAACGGGTACAAACATACTAGGGCTTAAGCACAAAAGAACCAAAGAGGGAAAATGAGGTCCGCCTCCTTTGATCCACTCGCCATGGTGATCGACGAGAATCAAAGGAATGAAACAAGAGAGCAATTATAGGACACCGACGAACTCGAACAAACATCAAATGGGATTTTGGTTCCACAGTACTTCGATCCACTTGACATGGCAATAGTCAATAATCGAAGTACTCGGGGTCTAGAGAGTCAATCCACGCCTTGCTAAACTAGCGAGGACCGAGAGGATAAAGAAAGAAGAAAGGCCCCGCACTCTTCTCGACCTACTCGTCATGGCAAGGGACGGTGGTCAGAGGAAAAGAGACGAAAGTCTCGCACGGTTCCTTGATCCCACCAACTCATAGGGCACCACGACCTCCGTGCAACTAAACGGCAAAAGCTACACCTCGAGTTCATAGCGATGCGGTTGTCAACGCGTGAACCGAGGAGTGCTTCGGTCTAGGCGGTGCAAGCATACGAGGTGGTGGGGAAAAGAGCAAAAAGGAAGGGAAGAAAGGAGGTGGAGCCAACAGTCATGGCGAGGCAACTCGCGGCCACGAGCTTCACCTAAAAGTGTTAGCATCCGTCGCCCCACGATTGCTGGTTCCCAATTCATCCGCTAGGCTAGGTCATGATGGGCTCGTCGTGTGCGGTTGACATCCACACCGACGTGGAGCCCATGGTGGCCATGCCCGAGGGTCAAATCAAGTCACCGACGATCATAGCGCTTCAGAGGCAACTAAATCATGAAAACAGAGGGATCGCGTTCGGCGTTACGACCATAGCAAATCGCGATCGCACATTCGAATGCATCGCTTTCAACCGGCTCAAAGGCTCGGTCCACAGACAAACAAACACAACTCAATGCAAGACATGAACACATGGAGTAACACATATCCATAGCATGACAGCGATAGACCGGCACGAAGGCACGGCACAGGCACAGATATAAGCATAGATAGGATGCGACAAGAGAGAGTATGAATTGGAAATGCGGAAGCTTTGCCGACGTCGGGATGGCGTCGGCGGGGTTTCAAAGTGTCGACCTTGTCGGTGGAGAGGATGAGGCTGGCTCCGGAGCATCGCCGGAGGTGGTAGGAGGCTGGTGGCCAGCAGCTGCTCGCTGTAGCCACGTCCGGCCAGCTCTTGCCACCTCTGGCCGGGCTGCGGCTTCTGCTGGCCAGCAGTGGCTGGCCGTGGCTGGCTGCAGCTGGCCGGCAAAGGCCATATGGCTGGCCAGCATGAGCCGGGTGCAGCCGGGGGAGAGGCTAGGTGCTGGCTGCAGCTGTAGGTGTCCCTCCTGAATAGTGTAGAGTATGGCACGAAGGCCGGTCCGATCTGATTTGTTCGGCATCTTCAATGGAGGAAGGAAAAGAGGAGGTTTTTGGACGTGTTAGCTCACCGGCGGTGGTGCTGGGGTGGCTCGTTGGCGAGGTGGTGTTGCAGAAGGGTGGTGGCGGTCACGAGGCATGCGGCGGCTGCCCCTAGCCGGTGGCGGGGCGATGGCCAGCCGGCAGCCCGCTCGGGCGGCCATGGCCCGTCGGGGCGGTCGGCAGCCATCGGCGGCTAGCCGTAGGCGGCTACGGCTGGCCGGTGGGTGGCGGGCGCCCGGCGACTCATAGTGATGGCGCCGGCGCTCTTTATTTGCTGCCGCCGAGGCCCCGCCAGTACGGGAGTAGATGGTGGCCGGTGGCGTGGCCCCGCCGCACGCGATAGAGCGCGGCATGGCGGAAGCGGCGTCGCGACGCGGCCGTGGGGAGCCCGCAAAGCTGGCGTCGGCGCGGTAGCGCTTCGCCGGGGCGGGTGGCAAGGAGGCGGCCTGGCCGGAGACACGACGTGACGACGAGCGCCGCGAGGGCGCCGCTACCGACGGTCGCTAGCCGGTGGCGAAGTCGCGGGGCGCGGCGTTATGGCGGCGGCGCTGCTGTGGACGGCGCGGAGCGCGGCAAGCGTCCGGCAGTGGCGAGGCCGTGTGCCCTTGCCGCTGGTGGCGGGGCGGGGCCTTGCACGGAGGGCAGCAGAGCGGGCTTCCTTTGGCCGAGGAGCCAAGGCGAGGGCGGCGGTAAAGGGCGAATGTAGGGAGGAAGAGGAGACGAGCGCGGCGGCGGCTGCGTGGAAGAGGGAAGAGGATGCGGTGACGGCGGCCGAGGCTTTTATAGGGGCGGCGGCTAGGGCACGGGGGCGCGGACGGTGATCCTCGACGTCAGGCGAAATGGAGGCACGAGGCCGGGCCATCGAGCGACGGGTGAGGAGCAGTGGTCGCGAAGCGCGGGGAGCCCCGGGCGACGGCGGCTCGGGTGGGCGCGAGCGCCCTAGGGGTTTCGTGGGGCGCCGGCTAGCGGGCCTTGGGCCAAGAGGCGCGAGTGGGCCTGCGGGAGTGGGAAGGAGGGGAGAGTGAGGCCGAGCTGGGCTGCGGCCGGGGCCGATGGGCTCGTGGGCTTCAGCCGCTAGCCGGGCCGGTGCAAGCAGGAAGGGGAAGAGGGATGCGGAGCGGGCCGGCGTGGGCCATGCGCCATGCGCGGTGATCTTCTTCTGGGAAGCCGGGCTGGGCCCGCGCGGTTGGAGGGAAGGAGGGGAGGGACAGGGGAGGAGTTGGGCCCGCGAGTGAGAGGAAAACCTTTCATATTTTTGTTCAAAGGTATATGAGTAGAATACAAAATAGATTAACGAGAAAAAAATAAGAAGCAATTTCATATGGACTTTTGGGAAGAACACAAGGAGGTTGAGAGATTCTTATAGAAAGGAGAAATGATTTGCGACTCAAGGGGTCGATGTAGAGTTCAAAAAAAGGGAATTGGGAGGATTTTTTTGCCCAAGAGGATGAAAGAGGTTTTTATCGTATTTTTGGTCGAGGGTTTGAGGAGATCGAAAAAGAGGATCAAGGGGAAAAGGTAGGAAAGGGGAGTTTATCTGATTCAATGACCGGACTTAGGAGGGGTTGATAAAAGAATTTTCAAGAAGTTTTGCTATGGACTTGTGCACTCCTAAATCCATTCAAACGTGGAACTCGAATCAACTCAAACACGATGGCAAAACCCTACAACCAAATCTACATGTATGCAATGATTCGGTAGCAAGCTCTTCCACGTTTGACCTAGAAACTACATGATTCACACATTGCAGAAAAAGTTTTAAAAAGTTGGGATTTTTGGCTTTTGGAAAACCCAGGATGTTACACAAAGGACAAGGGAAAAACTCAAGTTCCTTAGCTAGTGCCTGAAACTCATGAGCTTGTTCCACTACAGATCGGTTCTCAACCATCTTGTAGTCATACAACTGCTCCATGAGATACAACTCGCTACCAGCATCAGTAACTCCAAACTTTCCAACAAGTGCATCCCACAACTCTTTCCCGGAGAGTAGGATGATATAGCTTTTCTGGAACTTTGCATCAAGTCCACTAATCACTGCACCTCGAAAGAGATTGTCATCAGCCCTAAACTTAGCCTCATCCTCAGGAGACAAGTTAGCAGGCTTGCCCTCAGCGGCATGATAACAAGACATAGCAGGGAGCCAAAATTCCATTTTAGCTTTCCAAATCAAGAAGTTTTTACCATCAAAAGATTCAGGCTTTAACACAACAGCAAAACCTCTGACAGAAAAATACCTATAATTAGGTTTTTGGATTGTTAGATAATTAGGCAATTTCTATGTCATTTTAATTCTAGAAATTAACATTATGATAATGACATATAAAAGATTATTAATAATTGACACATGATATTAAATATATCCATAACAATATGGAACATGACACATCAAATAACATGTGAAGCATATGAATATTACAATCATAACTATATGATTGATATCACTACTAGGGATGTGTTCACCAATGACATTACTATTTCATCACTGAAGACTCCAAAATCGTCACATAAATTCTTTTGTGATGAATTAGTGACGAAACCGTCTTTGTCATGGAATGAGCGTCACATTTCACCTACGGTGGACGATATGCCAATTTTCGTCATAAATGTGCATTTTTTCTATGACGAAATAGTTGTCGTCATAGAAGGGATTTCATTCTATGATGATCAATTTCCGTCATTGGTATATCTGTTTTTTCGTCATGACTTGCCGTGCGGAAGGCGGCTAGGCGGCGTGCCGCCACAGCGGCGCGGTTGTCCACGTGGCACGCCCGTGGCGGTGACATGGCATGGCACGCGTGGCGGTGACATGTCCGACCACGTGGCAGCTGACGTGTCCAGTGACATGGGTGATCCATGTGTCGCTTTCTTGTGGGGCCACGTGTCCAATTTTTATTGGGCCACGTGGCATGCGAAGTGATTAGTCCACGTGTCTTACTCTGGTTGCTTGTCATTTGCATCACAGAAATAATTCAAAATTCATCACAGAAGCAATTATAGATTTGTCATTGGAAGCTAATAAAATTCATCACAGGTGCACATGCTGATTTAATTAGAAACCGCAAATAATTAACATATCCAATATTCTAACGACCATACAAATTAAGCAATAGTACTAAACTCTATTCAAATATCTCCTTTGGACATCACATTGAAGCTACTAGTTTCATTTCAGTTCACATTAACATGACAGGAAATAATAAAAAAGGTTGCTGACCGGCTACAACTTAAGTTATTGCATTAACAAAATCAGCGGCCACAGACCACTTCTTTGAATCAACCCGCCAGCCTACAAGCAACCCTCATGTCGAAGTAGAATTGTTGAGTGACAAGATACGCCTGAGCAGCGCATTGTTCTCCTCCATTGCCTTGTTTATCTCTGTCAGCTTCTTGTACTCCTCCATCTCCTTTTGTGTCCTTGCTAGCCTTTCCTCAGCTTCTTCACTTCGCTTCTTGAGATCGTCGAGTTCACCTTGTACAACAGCCTTAGCTTCAGCTGCTAGTTGTTCCCGAAGCTTGCTTTCATTTGATGATGATGCTTTGGAGGATCCCACTGGTTTGATGCCAACACTCTTGGGGAAAGCATTTGAGCTATTCTTGGAGAGCACCGGGGAGACAACCTACACACTTGATACTCCCTGTCTCACCTTGACAGAAGGTTACGCCCTCAAAGCTTCCATATCTGGATTGAAACACCATTGACCCGTCATTGGTTGACACTTATTGGAAAATCTAAGGAGGAAATATCAGACAAGATGTATTTTAAAAAATATAAATAGCAAGATATGTCCCAAAGAGGTACAAATAAAATTAGAAAAATAGATAGACATATGTGACTCTATTTCAGTGTTAGATCACCACCACAAGGCATTCCAATGAAATACAATGAGACATAATTGTGTTGCAACTACACTCCACTTTTAGACCTACTATGTTGCATATGCATAGAACCAACTCAGCACCACTAATCTAGCATCCCCACCAGCACCACCAGTTCAGTACCTCTCCATTTGAGCAGCCTAACACCTTTCCTGCAGCCTTATTTATACAACCCCTCAGTCTAGCCCCATTTGTACATCCCAAGTTGTTCAACACCCTTAGTCTAGCTCTACTCCTATAGCCCCAATTGTTTAGCCACATCTGTGTAGCCAAGGATTGCAAGACTAAAAAATAATCCAATGGGACAGGTGCTATTCTGAATTTCCCCCATCTACATGTCATTTACAAGATCATACAACTTGCATGAAACTATGAACCTTTGTACATTTTATATTGTTTGAGAATTCGTGCTGTTATATATGATCTGAAATTACACTTGCAGTTATAGGCAAATCTGAAATTAATGTGCAAAAAATTAACATGCATCATAACTGAAATTGTACTTGCAGTTGCATAGAAAAATTTAAAATCAAAGCTAATCTAAAATGGTTGTAGTTGTGCAGCTACAAAAGTATGATATGCAAGCAAGTGTGCAGTCTAGTAGGTTTACATTTTAACATGTTTGCTGGGATGTGTTCATTCCTATACACTGAATAGATGTGATCCTTGCTGTGGCTGCATGCATAGTGCTTGCTAGGAACTAGAGATCAATATATTACCTGCTAGCAGTGAAATGAAATCTGAAATTAATATGCATCATAAATGAATTTTGATTCGATGAATACCAATTGTGCTGCTTGCTGCCTAGTGCTAGGTGCTGGTGTTGGTGCAATGGTGCCACCTACTAACTGGTGCCTTTATGAAGTTTTTAGTTGTGTTTTTTATTAATTATAACTTTTGTTTACAGGTGGTGGGAGGAAATAGCTGGAAGTGGACTACAGCCACTCATTGGATTGAAGTGCTCATGACGACGTGTTTTGAACATCCTAGATATAGATGACAACTTTGATAGGGAACTACTATCTTATTTACAAAGTTTGCCTAACTATATTGGATTATGACCAGTTTTGGCACACCGAAACAAGACTTACCACTGCTTCTCTTGCTGCTTCAGCCATACCATGTTTGGAGCTAGTATGGCAGCTCTTGAAGGCCTCCACCACATCAAGTTCTTCATTTTGCTCTGTGCTAGGTTCTGCATCGTTCCTCCTCTGCTTCTGTTTCATAGACAATCAATTACAGCAAAGTTTTCTTAAATCAAATGCAAAATAAATTGTTTAGTGCAAATCTGTACAAGGATCTCTTACATATGCATGTAAGTGGGCCACATAGCTGCGAGAACCGGTAGCTTGATGATACTTGACTTTATGGTGATTCTGCTTGTTCTTTTCACTTGATTCCTACAAGAGAATGAACATGTCAGGTTTAAACAATGAAGATCCTTTGCAAATTGAATGCGAAAGAATATATGACAAGGTACCCATACCATGTTCTTTGGATCAGACCACTTTGCAACTAGCGCCCTCCACTGTTCATCGGTCATGGATGGAACTGGAGAAGTTGTCCTAATCTCATTTGCAGGTACACCATTGAAGTATTTCTGCTTGAGCCAATAACGAATTTGCCGTACCCCATTACGCAACACGTCAGTGCAAGCTTCCTCGGTTGGCTTGTCATCAGTTTTAATGGCCACGCGCCCCTAGTCATATGACAATTCCATATTTAGTTAGTTAATTCAGGTTAAGCAGATATACAAGTTAACCATAGAAACAACAATGCACTTACAGAGAGCTTTGCCATAAAGTTTTTGTAATACTGATCATCTTTCTTGTATTCTTTCCAATGAGGTAGGACAGGAACCCTATCCCGAATAATGACACCGGACTCAGATGCAAACTTGGCTGCTTGAACAGGATCATGAGGCCTTCTTTTTCCTGCAGCAACAGTGATGGGCATTCTCCCTCCCATAGCTTTTGTCATCCTGTCCAACTGTATTCCCTTGGTGGGTGGCCTGGGTCTCCTTGGGGCTCGCTGTACAGGAGCTACAAAATACAAAGGGATTTAAATGCTTTAGTATCATGCAAATCAGCAAAAGAGAAGACATGTTTGAATGACAAAGAAACTATAACTTGCCTTCAATGTCTTCCTGTATAGCTACATTGTCATCATCAGCTCTTGTACTGTCTTCAGCACCAGCTCTTGTACTGTCTTCAGCACCAACTCCACTGTCTTCCTCTACAGCTGTACTATCCTGACCAGCAGCTTCATTGCCTTCCTCTGCAGCTGTACTATCTCTCGCTAAAAGATGAAGCCTTTTTGATGATCTTGTTTGGGCTTCAGGAGTTTGCACCTGTGATCCTTCAGGTGCCCTCACTCTCTTACCAACCCTAACTCCTAGCGGCATGTTGGGAACTATCTTCTTCTTTGAAGCGAGGACTTTCCGACTATATCCTGGAGGAGACTGTAGAAAAAAATCAAGTAAGTCATGTCGATTAATAAGCATGACCATATATTAAAGAACAGGAGTAAAAGAAAGAAGATGCATCTAAAAGCAAGGGTATATATTTCAAAACTGATTTAAAACATCCAAATGCAATGCAAATATTCCCCATCCAGTAATTTGAAGATAGAAGAAGCACCTTAGTTCGCACGCGTTTGGCTGCTCATCGATTCATGTCATCATCATCATCACTATCTCCTTGATCATCATCGTCAAGGAGATACTCCGATGAATCTGAATCTTCACTATTTGATTTCTTGTTTGCTGATTTTTTCCCCTTGTTTGATGCAGATTCAGGTAAAGAATTATTAAAATCTGTAGCTAATTGTTTCAGTCCCAGTGCTTGCATCTTCTTTTGAACCTCAGCGACGTGTTCATCCCGCCTTCTCTCATAAAGATTTTTTGGAGGTTCTTACAAGAACAAGCAAATTGTGTCTATTAGAGAATAAAAAGGAGTGAACTAAGAGCTAAGAGGTAGTCATACTAGATGCTAATTAGAAAAGAGGCATAGGAGCTATTAGTGCCTGCTGAAGAGGTAAGGGATAAGAGGTGATAGGTTATAGGCAACATGTAAGAGGTCAGATCTAAGAGCTAAGGCTACAGGAGTTCAGTGCATACACATGTTATGCATTCTATGAAATCACACAGTATACAATTTTTTTTTTCCTATTTTGGGGGATTTTGGCATTACATAAACAAGGACTCAAGTAGTAATCAAAGATGTATCGCAATTAGTAATCAAGGATGTATCACAGGTAGCAATGAAGGATGTATCAGAAATCATAGTAACCTGTTGCTGCAACACCTATCTGAATGTCGGAAAGCAACTGCAGACTACTTGCTATTGTCTGAACTACGTAGGAACAAGAGAGAAGGACACTACAGCTTACTACTATCAGGCAAAAACCACGGCAAGCAACTGGAGAAGCAGGTGAACTAATTCATCTACTGAAGAACGCATTTGTCAGAACCAGTCAAAAACCAAGCTGCTTGAGATCTCTCCAGAACAGACTAAATGAAGGCCTAATCAAGGGGGAATTTGTGGGAGAACTATTCCAGCCGCTCAATCTAAATGAGATTGAGATATAGAAGAGTTTTGCTTACCTTGTTCTTGTTGTGCAGGTCTCTTCCTACCTTGACCCCTTGTTGCCACCATTGCAGTTGTGGCCAAGTCACGGATGTAGACCACGTGCTTGTCGGCGATGGTCGTCAAAGGGGAAGCGAACCTGGCGCGGTGAACCGTAGTCGACGGGGAAGCAGATCCAGTGCGGCGACGACCCACGATCCGGCGGTGCTTAGGGTTAGGTTGGGCCGAGAAAGAGGTGGATGGGGCGAGATAGGTGCACAGGGTGATGAGAGAGGGGGATGCAGCTCATCGTGGACGAGGATGCAGCTCGTCGACGGCGGTTCTGTCCTAGCAATGGCGGCTAGGGTTGGAGAAATGGGGGAAGAGAGTGCGAGTGGCCGAGGAGGTGAGGAGGGAGTGGGGAAATGACTAAATATTGCGGTATTTTTGGCGGACTATTTTGACGAGCGAATTTATTTTGGCGCGGCCGAGAAATGACGAGGAGATTTTTGACGAGGTTGCGGTTTCCTTTTGTCTGGCGGTGCGGGATCTTATAGCATTTATTTAAAACTGCGCTCCAGAACTATCGAACCCACTTGAATAGCGCAATGGTAAGTCTCTTTAGCTTTGAACCCAAGCTCCCAGGTTCGAACCCTGTGGTGGCCAATTTTTTTTGTTTTGCCAACATTTTTTGTGTTTATCACTTTATTTGATTTGTTTATGTTATTTTTTTGTGTATGATGATGACATTAAAATTTCAAAATATTTTGACAAAGTGGTATTATACATCTTGTACAAGCATGGAAATCTCTCACTTAGTCGAAAATCTCTCACTTAGTCACAAGGCTATATGTGAGACATGTATGCCCTTTGTGAGGATGTGCATGACCACTTTCTCAGAATCAGTTAAAACTTATTTGTCATCTTTGTACACTAAATTGAGGTGTCCATGCAAGTTTTTAGATTTTTTTAGCTACCTTAGGTTATTTTAACATTTATCCTTCAGTAATACAACAAAAAATGACAATAATAGGTAAACTTGATCAGAAAATTGCACAGATGCATGCAGTATCATTGTTTAGCTCCATGAACATGCCATTAATGTTTCAAATGATTTTGACAAAGTGGTAGTATACATCCCCACAAGCATGAACAACTCTCACTTAGTGATAAGGCTATATATGAGACACGTTTGCCCTTGTGAGGATATGCATGACCTCTTTGTCAAAATCAGTGAAACATCTACTCCTAAAAAGTTTGAAAACCGGGATCGTTCAAAGCACTCCCATTTAGCAATCCATTATTGTAATTAAAAATCTGGTAAAAACACCACTCCATCTGTCCGAGACCCATTAAAAAAAGGCCGCCCCACACCGGCTCAGTTCCCTCGATCCGCTCACCAAAAAAATCCCCGTTCCTTCCCACCCGCGGCCCGCGCCCTCTGTCCCCGGTCTCGACACAGTAGCGCCGCCCGCCGTCCTATTCCTCCCAGGCAGCACCGCCGCCGCAGGTGCCAGCAACCCGTCCGCCCTGCTCTTCCTCCCAGCACCGCTGCCCGAGGAACTCAGCACCGCCGCCCGCCCTGCTCTTCCTCCCAGCACCGCCGCCCGAAGGCCCGCAGACCACCGCTGCTGCCTCTTCCTGCCGTCGGCCGTGGCGGCTGCCGCAGTCCTGCTCGCGAGGCTGTGCCTGGAGCTGCTCACCGGAGCCCACAACCCTGCCACGCCACCTGCTCGCCGCGGCAGCTCTCCGCTCAGACCGCTCCGAAGCAGCCAGCGGGAGATGGAGACGGGCGCTCCCTTTCGGCAGCCGCGGCTGAGCTCCAGGCCGGCTGCGCCCGGCGGCCAGTGCGCGGTGCACCTGCGGGCTGCGTGCCTGCGCTGTGCGGCCTGCCTGCCCCCTAGCCTTTCCGTTCGCCGCCGCCGCCATGGGGCGCGAGGAGCGAGGACTCGCCGGCTCCTCCTCGCCTGCTCCAGCGCTGTTCCGTTTTGCCCCGACGCCGCCGCTGCGACGCGAGGAGCGACGAGGCCTCGGCTCCCGCCTCACCGCTGCGTCCACTTCGCAGGCACGCTGGAGCAGGCTGGAGGTGAAGTGCACAGCCGCACTTGGAGGGAAGCACCTCGCCCTTGCCAAGACGCTCGCCGCCGGTTTCTGAACCATCCTCCAACAGGGGAGCATGAGCGGAGTACCGTTGACGCGCTCCTCAAGGCGGCGTTGCCCGGCCCGCCGCGCGTAGGCGATTTTCCTCCGGCTCCCGCTTCTCGTCCACGGGGCGCCGCGACGGCATAGACGCGCGCGCTCCTCCTCGCTCTCCGCCATGTGCGCCCTAGCCCGCGGCGCGTCGTCTACGCCGCTGCTCGCTTCCTCCCGCCCCCTCGTGCACCAAGGGCGGGGAGCCGGAGCTCGGCCTGGACAAGAACAAGCTGCTGTCTCTCCGCTCGCCCGCCCGATGCCACGTGACCAACGCTTGTCGCAGGTGCTCGGGTCGTCACCGGCCACGGACGTAGGAGTGGCGTGGCGCCGCAGCGGGAGGCAGATCCCTGTGGAATCGGCGGCGGAGGACCTGGAATCCTCTTGGCGTGCCAAGGCGTTGAGCTGGGAGTCGAGGGGTTGCTGCGGAGCGGCCTTGATGCCAACAGCATCAACCTGGATGGTACTGCGCTGCACATTGCTGCCTGTGAGGGGCACTGCAACATCGTCAGGGTAGCTGCTCAACTGGAAGGCCAGCGTCGACACTCACGACCGCTGGGAAAGCACGGTGAGCCCCCATCAGACTTTCCTTCCTATCGATTTTGCGTTGTCAAATGATGATCTCATCCCCTTCTCCGATCTAAGGGGGTAGTTGATGCTGAGTTTAAAGCCGCTCGAAGGTCTACGATCTCTTGAAAATTCATGGTGCAAAGATATATTGTATGAGCAGGGTGTCACTAATGAAGACATTATATATTGTAATATTAGTGCATTTGGACACATCCAAAAGTTTGGTACTGTTTATAGCACTGGGCCAGCTCATACACCTGCTGTTCCATTTTTTTTTTTGAGACGCAGGTCTGCTGCTCATTACAAAGGTATTTCTTACATTTTTTTTGCTCAGTTGCATTTAATTAGCACTCTCCCTTTGTAACTGAATGCCAGAGCTCCTGGCTTTCCGCTTCATATATGAATTTGTACAGTTGGGAATTATCATTTTCCCAAGTTTTGCCATAAATTCCCATGGAAGTAACTTTTCTTGGACCTTGCATGCAGTTCAGATTCTGAAAAATGTTAAATGTCTGAAACACAGTGGTTTGTTGAATCACTCAACCTGTAGAACTATGAGTTAGTGACTCCCTGCATTTTTAGATGCAGAAGCATAAACATGGCCTTGAATTAGCTTGGAGATGCATATGCTGGCAGCTGGTTGTGTACAACTGACATGCAAAAATATTCAGAACTTGAGTATCTGGTTGGGCCATCATATTTGAGATAGTACTAAATCATGTTAACTATAGCTCTCTGCACTGAGGTGAATGCAATGTATTGGTGTTTTATTGTTTTCGCCCTTGTGTTGCAATGCGATTTTTATGTTAAGCATTCCTTCTCCTAAAACACTAATCAGTGTGTTGCAATTTGATTTTCCTTGGTTGAAGCTGCTAGGTTTCACGCTGCTGAAGCGCAGCCATCTCCTTTCAGAAGCAAGAATCTTCTGTCCAATTGGGTGTGGACAAGAAGCATAGTGGATTTTTACAGTAGCATTTGGGAATTCCTCAAAAAATCAGGTGAGCAGGGTGTTGAGAAACTCTAATGTTTCTAACTTTCTGTACCGTATGGCTTGAATCCTACAAAATCAGTTATGAACTCTAATGTTTCCGTACTATCTTGAATCTCTGGCTAATAGCAATTTTGTTTGGTTAGATACCATGTGACCCATATGCTGATGTGAACTGCAAAAATGTTCTAGGACCAATCTTCACTACTATTTGTTGGCCACAGAGCAAAAGCAAGAGGTTCTTCTACCTTTTGTAATATCTGAAACTGATATTCTGAACCCTCATTTTGGAAAGAAACTTGGAAATTTTTGACATGCGTGAAGGGTTGTCCCCTCCTGAACATTTTAATGTCATGACTTAGTGCCTTGTCATTAATGTATCAAAAGGAACCTGCTTGAGAGTTTTTTATCTAATATTTGGCCTTGAAATGATGGGATTAGAAACTATACTCTAAAATGGCATGCCTTATTGATATTAACTGATCTGTGTTTTCTATACATTTTGTCTAAATTTTGCATTTTGGCTTTGCCAAGTTTTGATATAATATGCATTGTTGAAATAAAACATAGATGGGAGAAACTTCATGAATTTGATCTGAAAAATCTCTTATTTCAAGTTCAGAGCACATTTTATTCAGGGGTATCATATCTCGGTTAACCAGTCTGTCCAACGAGTTAACAAACTGTGCTTGCACTTTTCCAGTAACTCTTCATATCTACAGGACTTGCACTTTTCCAGTAACTCTTCGTATCTGCAGGACTTGCACTTTTGCAATAACTGTTATTTTCACCTTTTTTTTTTGTATAAACTGCATCCTCTAGGAATATGCATTTCTATCTTCAACTTCTGCAGTACTTCGTTTTGTAACACTATGTTATCTGATTATCTGATGAACAATTTATGTACTGCATCCTGTAGGGATATGCCTATTCTTAAGCATTAGAAACACACGGAAGACCAAGGGATAATCTATGTAAGATGGTAGTAATGCCATGTTAGAAGATCGACTTTGGTACGCTAAACTACTGCATGATATACTGGAGTGATGTGGAAATATTTTTTAGTTATGTTTGGCATGAGAAACTAACTTATGGTTCTATGGATTTTTTATAAGGAGTGTAAGGTTTTGATGTTCGTGTGACCTTGCTTCTCATGTTATCTCCACTCTAACGATTAATTTGTTGCTTACTGCATTTTAAAATTGGAGGCTCTAATCTACTAATTTTTTCTTATTTTTATTGTGTTGGATTGCATTGAAAAATTTAAGGTTCCAAATAGAACCACGGGCATGTGCTAGTGTAATAAGAAGTTTGAAAATAAATAAGGTAAAGCATTGAGCAATATTATTGTAATTAAAAATCTGGTAAAAAAATAACATAGAAATTAAAAAAATGAACACAAAAAAAAATTAGGAAAAGGAAAAAAAAATTTGGCCACCACTATTTTCGAACCCAGGAGCTCAAGGTCAATCTCAAAGTGCCATACCATTGCGCTATTCAAGTGTACTCGATGGTTTTGTACCGCAGTGCTAAATAAACATTAATTCACCCCATTTTACCTCCAAACTTTCTTATTGCTTTTATTCATTCACCATCACGGAGTTTCGGTCGAGACCGCGGAATCTCAGCGTCAGGCTGCCGGCTTCGCGTCAATCCTATTGCAACAAACGGGTACGCCCGGCGCCGTTCACCACCGTGCATATGGATACAAATGCATTTCTTGAACCCGGATTTGGCGTCAATCCAATGTGCTGCCCCGACTTACATGGGCTTAAACCACTTTCCGTGTCCGCTGCCCCGACAGTTCGAGGTATTGAGTATGCTTTGTCTCTACTTCTCAAGGATTTCAGTATGCTTCCGTGTCCGCGCCAAGATCGACGGCAGTACGCCGGATTTACTTTGTCTATATTTGTCAAGTCGTTCTAAATTTCTTCAGGTGTGGACTATGGTTTTCTTAACATGTTATATTTTCTTATGAATGTACAGTACCAATTTATTTACCTGAGGTACATAACCTACTATGAATCTGAATTAGCACTTGGACTAATTCTATGATTTGTATTTGCTTATTTAGACACATGACAACATTGGAGAACAATGTAACTGAATATTCTTATATTTGCATGCAGGTACTGGGAGCCAGCAACTGGAAGCTCGATGAAGCGAACCTCGGCGGGCTTCAGCGCGACAGGTAGCGGCAGTACTGAGTGCCCATTTTGCCATGTTTCATTAGTGCGGATCCGGAGCAAGCAGCCGAACACATATGACGACTGGTTTCTGAAGTGCCCATATAACATCTATGTAAGGATTCTTGACATTGGTGGCCTGAATGTGTATCCGGCTGTTGGTCTGAATGATGTTTTTTGAGTGCAGGGTGATCCAACTACTTATGGTTACATTCGCCCTGAGGTGCCAAGTGTGAAATTGGAAGCACAAGAACAGCGAGTGAAGTCCAAGGAGGCATCATGTGCATGTTGCTATGAATTGAAATTAGAAGTGCAAGAGTTGAAGCAATCAGTTGACAGAGTTGTAGCTGAATTTTGCAAACTAAGGCCAAGCTTGCAGAGCTAAAGGGGAGCTGAGCTGATGGAAGATCAAAAGCATGAGCCAAAGCAAATAGTGATAGATTATTCAGTTTTTCTGGGCATTGTAAGTGTCTTGATTGGTGTTGTGGTATGCTGTATGTGGAAGTGATACCTAAGCCGAAGGCTGTGCCTGAGCTTTTGTTGTCCTAGTATTTATTTATAACTGATGTAATGACAATTAATCCTATTGAATGAAGATCCTTTTCTGAAATCAACTGGATCAACATGTTCCTTATGTTTAACTACTGGTTTTATGCATATCATGTGGTCTAAAAATTTGACAGAGTAATGATACAATTAGGAAAAATTTTGACAGATTTCTGCATGACAGATCATATAGTGCAGTCTAAGAACATGTTGGGAAAACCAAAACAGTAGCAGATGAAGGCAGCAGGCTCATGTACAAGAGTGCTACAGCCTGGGCGCAGAAGGAGATCCCAGCTGAGATTGCTGATGTGAGAGTTGTTTACTTATGCCTAGAACATGTATTAAGCTTTGAGAGATGTGAGAGTTGTTGTTTCTGTATGGTGGAATACTTTGACAATACATGTCAATCTGTACCTTTTTTCACTTGTCCTGGAATACATGTAATCTGTACCTTTTTCCACTTGAGCTGGAATACATGTGTGCAAAATATATACCTTTTGTCACTTGGGAAATCTGAACCTGTTGTCACTTGCAAAATCTGGAAAATATGTGTGGAAAGCACGGTTGAATGCCATCACAGGCATGTCTAAATTACTCTGTGAACAGAACTAATGATAAATGAAAAATTACTTAAACCTTGATCTGAAAATTTTTATAGGAAGCACAGTTGAATGTCATCACAGGCATGTCTAAATGAATATAGAGATACCAAAAAAAGAAAACTACAAAAATATTGGGAAAACCAAAACAATAATGCAGTCTAGAGACATGTCACTGGTCCATACTAGAAATCATCATCTTCATCGTCTAGGGACATGTCATCATTGTTATCATTGCCACCATCACTACAGTACTGCAGTACTGTATCATCTTCCTCCTCATCCTCACTATCTTCATGAATAATTGGTTGCTTCTTGGTTCTTAAAAGGTCTTGTAAACTTCCTTTAATTATAGTGGCTTCTCCACCTTGAATATCGTGACTAACCTCATTATCATCACCTACTTGCACTACATGCTCAGTATCAGAACAATAATCATCCTGATGCACATCATGACTGGCCCCATCTTTTTCAGCCACATCATAAATATTTCTATGTTCAAATTTCTGCACAACTTGCCATTCTTTACCTAAAGATGTGTCTTGCAGATAAAATATCTTTTTCGATTGAGTTGCTAAGATGAAAGGATCAGTCTTGTACCATAATGACTGCACATTGATGGTTTAAAGTGTCCATCATCTCGAAGGCCTCTCGTCTTGCCTTTTTGATTGAACCAATCACATCCAAATAGAACCACCGTCCGACGAACTTGAAGATTCGAGTTATATTCCAACTCAATTACCTCTTTAAGGACTCCATAAAAATCTATGTTGTTCCCATTATGTGAACCTTCAGTCATTACACCACTATTTTGTGTCAGAAGGAACTTCTCACGATCCACAGTGCTATACCGCACTCCATTAACCTTCAAGTTGCACAAGTCTTAACTTCGAGATCCGGGCCACATGATAGTGCCCATAGTCCTTCGCTAAGCAATTACGGATTCTCCTTGCGTTTCTTCTCAATCTATTGCAACAAAAGTACTGGTTCACCAATTACATATGGATACAAATGCATTCCTTGAACCTACAAACACAATGTGTAGTGACTTACATGGCACTTAAACCACTTTGCAAATCCTTGTTCGACCATTCTATCAACATCATGTGCACCTTGCTGCACTAGCTCGTCCTTGTACAAGCTGCAGGGCAATGTTTAGTCATATGAATACTTTGAAAATTTATAAATAAAAGAAAAACTAAAACATCTAAACAATACTTACTCCAAATATTCCTCAACTTCTTCACAATTGTTTAGCACATACCAAACTAACTTATTCAGGACAACATCATCAATGTACTGTCTCCTAGTAGATCCAACTAGAGTAACACCATGCTTAAAAACAGAGATATCATCAGGCAATGGCATATCTCCATCAGTATCATCATCATGGTTAAATCTAGTATCAATATCCTCTATGTACCTAGAACAAAAGGTCAGGGTGTCACTTGCCATATATGCCTCAACAATTCATCCTTCTGGCCTGGCCCTATTTCTTACAAAATTCTTCAAAGTGCCAAGACGCCTTTCTATTGGGTACATCCATCCGTCTTGAACAGGTCCTCTAAGCGATTGCCTCATCCGGAAGATAGCTATACCAAATGCACCATGACATCAAAGAAAGCAGGTGGAAAAAATTTTCTCAAGCTTGCATAGGATCAATGGAATTTCTTCTTTCAGCCGTCTCACAACATCAATCCTTAGATTTCTACTACACAGTTCCCTAAAGAAGGTCCCAAGCTCTGCAATTGCTTCATATACATCCTTTCTCACCAGTCCTCTTAGGCCAGCAGGTATGATTCTTTGCAGGAGTATGTGGCAAGAATGTGTTTTCAGCTTTCCCTGCACCTTCGAACCATCTTCACTTATGTATCTTGCTACGTTAGCCGCATATCCATTAGGAAACTTGATACCTTTGAGAAACTTGCAGAACTCGATTTTTTGATCCATCCCCAAGACATATGGAGCAGGTGGAGTAGTGACTGAGTTGCCATTCTGCGGTAAGTGCAATTCAGGTCTTATGCCCATATCATGCAAATCTAGCCTAGCATTGGTTGTGTCCTTGGTCTTGCCCTGTACATTGAGCAATGTGCCAAGAATGTTTTCACATATGTTTTTCTCTATGTGCATCACATCGAGATTATGTGGAAGCTTCAAATCTTTCCAATATGGCAATCTCCACAATCCAGCTTTGTGGCTATAAATCCTTGGACCCTCATTGCGCTTCCTTTTATTTCCAATAATTTCAGGATGCTTCCCTGGCCTGACATCTTTCACCTTCTCTAGCTCCTCTACGACCTCCTCCAAAGTGAACTTGCCTGGCTGATCTTTGTTTTCACGCTTACCATCAAAAGCTAAGCTTCTCCTCCATGGATGTGTCCTTGCAAGATAACGGCAATGTCCAATGTAACATATCTTACTCCTTATTGCCCGAGACAATGGATCCTTATTGCAATGAATACATGCATAATACCCTTTGGTTGTTCGCCCTGATAACGTGCTCAATGCTGGAAAATCATGTATACACCATAGCACCGCAGCACGAAGATCGAACTTTCGACTAGTACATGCATCGTACGTTCTGACACCCTTCCATAGATCGAGCAGTTCTTCAATTAGGGGCTCAAGGAACAAATCAAAATCCTTTCCCGGAGATTTTGGATTGGGATGAGTAAAGACATCTTTTTGGATTCACACATTCCCATGGTGGGAAAATTCGGTGGTGAAATTTCACGGGCCACAAACTTTGTCATTGGGTACTCATGTTGCCAAATGGATTGAATCCATCGTTTTAGGGAGGATTTTGATTGGCTTCCAGGTCACCATTTACCCAGTAAGGCAAGCCTGGGTTCCTCGGATCATTTGCAAAGGTTGGATACCTCCTATCAAAATCCTTCCATGCTTCCCCATCAGCTGGATGGCTCATTACATTGTCAACTGGCGTCCTCATTTTCTTGTGCCATTGTGTTTCCTCGGAAGTTCGCTTTGAAGCATAAGTTCTTTTCAACCTTGGCAAAAGTGGAAAATGTCTCAATACCTTGTGTGGAACCCTCTTGATCCCAGTTTCATCTTGCCACCTAGACGCCTTGCATACTGGGCACACATTCTCTTTAGCATACCTCTTCCGAAATAATGCACAATTGTTCTTGCACACATGGATGTTTTCAAACCCAAGGCCCAATTCTCCAAGATATTTCTTGGCCTCGTCATATGATTTTGGCAACTCGCTCTGAGGGTATCCTGATGACAACAACTTCATCATTACGGAAAATGCTGTATTGCCAATTCGATAACGAGACTTGATATACAACATCCTCACTAGAAAAGAAAATTTTGAATGGCTAGAGCCTGGGCTAAGTGACTTCTTCGTATCTTCAAGGACTCTTGCAAACCTTGGTTGTTCTCCATCAGCCTCTACCGCAGCATACAGATCTCCTATCATCTCTGGTACACCGTGATCCTCATCATAATCATCATCGGCCACATCCACATGTATCCCAAAGTCATGATCACTTCCTTCGACCTCCTGCTCCAAATTCTCAACTACGATAGTATCTGTCGACTCCCCATGATGAATCCACCTGGTGTATGCAGCTGACATTCCAAAAATGTGTATATGGTCGCTTACATCATGCTGAGGCCGCAAAGTTTGATTAAGACATTTGCGGCATGGACAAAGTACATGGCTGTCTTCGGGGTATCTTTCACTAAAAAATTTCATGAACTCTTCAACTCCTTTCACATATGCAGGTGTGAATTGTGTCCCATAAATCCAGCTTCGATCCGTCTGTTTTGACACTAAAATAAACCTTGAAATTAGAGTAAATTAGAATAAACTCAACAAAATTTAAATACACATCAAACAAATGCATATATGTAAAACAAATCAAACCTTGTACTCTGCCCGAGCCACTCGCACCGCCGCTGCTCTGTACCACGAGCGCCGCCGCTACCCGGCGCTCCTCTGCACGCACGCCACGCGCTGCTCTACTAATAAATTAAAAAATTCTACTAATAAATTCAACAAAATTCAAAAACACATCACAGACGTGCACATGTAAAAGAACCAAAAACAAAGCAAACCTTGTACTTGGCGATCCTCTGCTCACGCACCTCTGTAATGTGCAGCTTCGCTTGCTGGCGCTGCTGCTTTCTCCCACGTGCGTCGCTGCTGCCCGGCGCCGATCTGCACGCACGCCACACGTAGCTCTGCTCGCTAGCGCTGTTGCCCTATCACACGAGCGCCGCCACTGCCCGGCGCCACACGCCACGCACAGCTCTGCTCGCCGGCGCTGCTATTCTATCACAGGCGTGCCGCTGCCCGGCGCCGATCACCTGCCGTGAACGCCTTGCCACCGGTATAGGGCCACGAACGTCCTCACGAACAGCCGCCACGGAGGCCTAAGCGACCAGCCGCCACGGACGTCGATCATGTGTATAGGGCCCAACAACTTGATCGATAAAAAAACAAAATATTTTTCCTAAGTGCAAATAGAAAAAACGTGCATGCCATAAACACAAAAGGCCGCGAGCTCTAGTGGTAACGTTACTCCCTCTCCAGCAGCAGGTTGCAGGTTCGAACCCGGACGAGGTAATATTTTTGCAAAAATTAAAAGGGAGGGGGGCAGCGCCACTTGCCACGCCACGTCATCTAGGTGGGACCGCTCCACCACGTCCTCGGTGTGGGACCACGGTGCGATGTGTTTTTCTAAGATTCAGTAACCCTTTTGTAAGTTTACAAAAAAAACATGCATACCTTCAACACAACAAGGCGAGTGCTCTAGTGGTAGGGCACCTTTTATCTAATGGCAAGTCATGGGTTCGAAGCTCACTGAGTGAGCTATTTTTTTGCAAAAAATAAAGTGGAGGGGAAGGCTGCTGGACTGCCATGTGTTCGCTGCCACATCCTCAACGTTGGGACCCGCTGGTGGGTCCGCATCGCCACGTCCTCTTGGTAGGACCCACTGGTGGGACCACGATGCCACGTCCTCTACATGGGACTTGCTGTTGGGACCACGGTGCCATGTCCTCGACGTGGTACACGAACCAATCAATGACGATTTAGTTTTGTAATTGTATGATGATTCTTTCATTTTCGTCATTATTCTTCGTGCCAAAGCACCATCACTTGTGACTAATGACGAAGCTATACATTTTGTCATAGAATGCTCTCATTCTGTGACGACATTTGTACTCGTCACTAGTGAATCGTCATTGATGAACACATTTCTAGTAGTGTATAGCATAACAGTAGCACTAGACATATATCTCATGATAAAAGTAAATACAAGACAGCATGTGAAACGACATGTGAAACAACATGATAGATCAACTGAAACTTCTATGCAGTAGCATGTGAAATAGATAGACAGAACTGTAGCAACAAGTAGACATGGCATATATCTTATGACTGAAACTGAATCAGACAGAGCATACGAAACAAACTCATAACAGCATACGCAACAACATGAGAACACTACTGCAACAAGCATGATCTGGAAGACATAAAACAGAGAGAAGATGAACAGATCATACCCCTCCTCGCATGGATGATCCTGATCCTTGTCCAACTTCCATGTCGATGAAGATGAAGACGATCCCGTGATGAAGATGAACAGCAGCGTCCTCCCATGCTCGTGAAGAAGAAGATCAGCGGTAGCTCCCTCCCTTGAGGAAGAAGAAGACGATCGCCAGTGATGGTTTGGGCAGTCGTGTAGATGCGCCCCCAAAAACCTAATTGCTGATCCCCGTGCAAGGTCTCAAACGGCAAGGGCTTCGAAGGTACCTGCCCTCTCGCTTCTCTGTGCGAGCAAAGTCACGAGATGGGGAAGACCTTCGTTGCTGCTGGATGGTGAATCTGAGTGTTCTCCCGTGTACCGAAGAGACAGGGGCGTCCCCTTTATGTTGGTGGCGTCAGGAGGGGAGGAAAAGGGCAAGAGACTCACGCGGGCGGTTGAGGAGATGGGCAACTAAAGAGTTCAACTCCCAGTTGAAATTCCCACGGTTAGTGAGTGCTAAAAATTTAACACGCACGCACGCCCGCGCCGCCCACGGCCCGGCTGGGCGGAGGCGGCGCGCGTGTGGCACACATCGGTCCGTTTCTTGGCTTCTCAAATTAAGTGGAATAATTCCCACCATATAAGTCAAGTCAACGTTCCTTGGACTTCCAATCTGGTATAAATAATATTGTTCATAGTTACACACCATAGAGTTAATTGATTTATTAAATCTAAAATGGGCTTGGCCCATAATAAATCCAACAGAGGATGTGTTCTGATGCTAGGGGTGTTATTAGTAGTGTTCACTTCCGATGCTGCAGCATACACTTTAAAAGGTTTTTATTTATGAAAACACTTTTGTAAGTTCCACATGTCGACAATAGTGTTGTTTATCACAGCCCTTTGTAAAACTTACTACTGTCCGAACCTCTTTTCAGCCGAATTATGCTGATCCTAACGAAGTTGCTGCTGTCATTTTGGGTGGTGGTATTGGGGCTTTCCCCTCTCAAACACGACAGCCACTCCCACTGTAAGATGACACACTTTATTGGTTTCAAGTTGCAAGGCGTACAAAATTTAATAAAGATCCAGATAACTCTATCAGTTTTTAGCTTTAATTTAAATTTATTTTATTTTTAACAAAAATTACAAATTATAACTTCAAGTATGCTATAATCTATGATATATTTTTTTTAAAAAAACATGTGTGTGTCGAACAAAGAGATGTTGGTTTCAAATAAACATGGAGATACTATGATAAGATAATAACTGCAAACAAACTAGGATATGGCAAATAAAACTACAATGTTTTCTAGGCACATTGCATATCGCACGTGCATGTTAACAAGTAACATTAAATAGCTAAAAATATTGAATCAACAACATGCCAACATGCTATTCATAACTCACTCATGAATATGCCAACCTGCTGTTTTTATGAGAGCACAAGAAAATGGACAGCATGATGTTATTTAGCCATGAGCATATTGGATTTATATTTGTTGGCTAGATCAGAATTTCTAACTCATGAGTCACATTCCAGCATATTTTTCACTCATCATCAAGCCATCAAGCCTGCCAACAGAGGAGAGAGGAAGAGGTTGATGCAGCACTTATACCTGCAGCAACATAATCACCATCTTCATCTTGAGCAAGAGCGCTGGCATCCTGGTGGGCTGCAGAATTGCCTTCTCTAGGTATGATTCCGCTGTCTGAGTCTTCTGGAGGTGTGCAGTTAAGGTCTAGCAAAACACTTTCTACCATCTAAGATGATATGCAGATCAAACCACTCAATTTCACACTTGTTGATGATGCATTTGAAGCGACATTTGATGAGTTGGCTTGGGATGCAGTTTGCTAGAGGGAGGGCAAGTAGATGATCATGCTTGGGGAGCTCACCGTTGATTACGATTGGAGAGCTCCCGTTGATCACGATTGGAGAGCTGAATTGAGGCACAAATCTATTGGTGATAGCCAGAGCAAGAGAGCTATCGGCATGGAGGAAATCACAGGTGAGTAGTTGGGCTTGTACAAGTGGATCGCATGCCGCCCCGATGGCTTCCTGGCGCTGGCGGCGAGATCCTTGGGGTCCGTAGGAGGGAAAATTTTGAATTTGTTGGTGGTGTCTCCATAGGAGAGAGAGGAAATTTTAAAATATTGTTGCTGACTCTCCTGCAGGAGAGGGAGGAATTTTAAAATATTGTTGTTGTGTCTCTGTAGAAGAGAGGGAAAATCTTAAAAAATTATTGCCCATGTTTCCATAGGAAAGAGGTAGTGGTTTGAAATTGTCCGGTGGCGTGTTTTGCTAGCACCCACGTGACCACAAGTCGCATCTCATTAAATTTGTTGGCGGAAGGGTAAAAGTGACCATCTACATCTAACCTTAACCTCTGCTAAACCTATCGGAGGGACTTACAAATTGGGATGGAGGGAGTACATGTTAACATGGTGAATCAGTACCAAATATGTGGGACAAATGCCTATAAATTTTTATGTAATTTTTATTTGTTGTTGAAAAGTGAAGGGTACTCTAATAATTTCACTCCTCAAGTATGTCTATGCATATGTGTTCGTGATACAAGGAGATGCAATGTACAAAACAACAATGCAGTCAATATCACGCTAAAGGCAGCGCTGACGTCGTGAAGCTTGTGGTCATCACGAAATCCTCGCCCTCCCACCACGACAGACCTGGACGGCGTCAAGCTTCACGGCGTCAGCGCTGTGTGATATTGACCGCATTGTTGTTTTGTACATTGCATCTCCTTGTATCGTGAACACATATGCATAGACATACTTAAGGAGTGAAATTACTGGAGTACCCTTCACTTTTCAACAACTACAAAAAATTACATAAAAATTTATAGGCACCGGTCCCACATATTTGGTACTGATCCACAATGTTAACATGTTGTTGACACTCAAAAATGTTCCAAGGTAAATCAATGGCATCTCCAACAAGTTGTACATGTGACAATTATGTTGGTGGCCAAACAGTGCGACGAAACAATGAAGGATCGCATGAGAAGATGGCGAGCCATGGTGAGCCAGGGCCAGTCGGCTTAGCCGGGTTCCTCACCCGGCTTAGCCGGTTTATACTCTGACCGGCCCCCAAACCGGCTTAGCCGGGTCTAGGAGCCGGCTTAGCCGGTTCCCTCGATGGCTTTGCCTTTGGCCGGCTTAGCTGGGTCCCTGATCTGGCTAAGCCGGGTCCTGAAGCCGGCTTAGCCGGGTCCCCTTCCCGGCTAATCCGGGTCCTCTTTAAGTGACGTGGCAACCGGCTGAGGGGCTGCCCATGCCCGCGGAAACTGGCTTAGTCGGGTCCCTGAGCCGGCTTAGCCGGTTCACTGTGTTCCGAGGAGATTTCATCTCCAACTCGGATTTTGATCTATTTTTATGTATGGAAACTTAGAGAACGTGTTTGGGACATGTTTCCTACTGGGATAAGACCACCCCCTCCTATATAAACGAGGAGATCACGGCCGATTGAGAACCCATCTATCCAATCGTCAAAACACATCTATCTCTCAACTTTTACCCTCTTTTTCTCCTTGTTCTTCGTTGGCGCTGCATGGACGATGGATCGACGACGGCGAAGCTCTAGAGCGGTCAGGCCGGCTAGGGCAGCCCATTGCCGCTGCACGCCCCGACGGGGTCCCACCCGGGCGTGTGGGGTTTCGGGTCTCAAGAGACCTCGCCGGCGTGTCTTGCGTATCGCGCTCCCGGCGAGGCTCCTCCGGCGACGTGTCGTGCGTATCGCGCTCATCACTGGAGGCACAAGGTCCAGGAGTGGATGTCCTTTAGGTGCTTGTCGATCTCAAAATCGGTTTGGCCCTACATCGAGCGTGCTAGCTCCTTATCGAGTGTGGCGACCTAATTCAGCGTCAACACACTTTTTGGTGACTCCGCTGGGGAAGATTGGTTCGGCTCTACAGCTGATCTTTCTAACCTAGCCAATTTGATGTGGAGCAACGGTCGCAATGGCAGGTTTACCAGTCCGATGGGTGAAGAGGTCTTTATCAAGCCAACAACCTTAGCTGAATTAAAGGCACTGGGTATTACTGAAGATTCTCCTCTGTTTCATACTTTTGCTAAACTCATAGACAAATTAAATGATTTAGAGCAAGGAATGTTTGGTGCTCCTATTGCTTCTTCGCATCGAAGTGCATACACTAGTGTGTCGGCCCTGGCTTGTAGTCAACCTCAATATGAGAGGCTGTCTTGCTTCTTTTTTGATAAATATGGCAGGCTTGTTTATGGTAACCAATCAGAACAGCCGGTGATCCCTCAAGTGCGGCAAAGGTGGGCTTTCACCGGTGCTCAGCTGGCTAAGCGACTCTAGGGTCGGCTAAGCCGGTTCATGCCCCAGAGTTGGCTAGGCCAACCCTAGAGCCGACTAGGCCGGCTGCCCTATCTTCTGCAGCACTAGCACCACTAGAGTCGACTAAGCCGACTGAAAAGTTAGCTAAGCCGACTACTCCTACCCCTGCTGTTGATTCTGGAGGGATTAGTACTATTCTTCTTGCCACTACATACACACCCAATTAGGTTCATACTTCTCGAACTGATGACAGGGTAGCAGCACCACATGCTTCATTGCCTCATGTTACAGTGTTGTCTGAGTCTTCAAAGCCACCGAGCATGGTCCTATTGTCTAAGGCTTTATGTGATGCCTCTCTAACCGATTCACAAACATTAATCGGTTGGTATTTGAAATGAGAAGCAGCAAAGTTGGACATGCAAGATACACATCATGGAGACGTACAACCTTTACCTTGCAATAAGACATTTTCCATGGCTAAAACTCTAGAGTTAAAAAATCCAGCCGTCTTGATTCGGCCGGAGCTAGCCGATTCTACTATTGGAAAAAATGTGATAATCGATGAGCCCAGAGAACCTAAGAATGGGAAGAAAGTCTTAGATCGTAAGGTGGTGCTAGAAAAGTCTAGTGATAATCGGGAGAGCCTCAAGATCACTATCAAATCTTCTGGACTCGGGGGGCAAGCCCAAGCTCCCATGGACAAAGAAAAATCAGCCACTAGTGCTATTGTTTGAAAGGAGTTAACTAGGCCGACTTTAAAAATCGGCCAAACTTATTCTAGTGCTGGTAAGCAACGAAAATCAGTAAGGCCGATTTCTCAAATCAGTCAAGCTAGTTGCAAACAAAAAACCTTAGCACACATGTAAAGATGGAGTGTGGGTTCCTCATTCATTAATACATCAAATTCCTCTTCATCTAAAGATGTCTATTGGTTTAACTCATAGTGGGCAACATAGCCCTTACAGCCGATTGAGCCATAGCCAATCGAGCTTCAACAAGGCAAGACCGATTAAGTCAATTTTGGGTAAACCAACTAATCTAGTCCAACAAAAGAGCAAGGTACCAGTAGAGCAAGCACATGTGTTAAGGGACAAGGTAGCTCCCGCCAATTCCATGGAAAAGGCCGATGAGCAAACAACTTCCAAGATCAGTTCCACAGGTGTACCAGTCAAGGAATTTGAAGGACCGATTGTCATGGACAATCTGGTCCAATCTGGTGCGGAGAAGAGATCAGAGGGCATTGTCACTAATGATCATGAAACTCAGAATAGTGTATCGGCCTCCAAGAATATCGAGCCAATTTGGTGCCCTTTGGGTTTGTCGAGAACACAAAGGCGCAAACTCCAGAGAGCTATCGACCTTAAATAAAATGGCCGATGTATACATTGCCCTTAGACCTTTTTAATGCTGAAAAGCCGATGGATGGGCATCGTTGCTATTTGGCTTTGACTCATGTTTTTAGGTTCATTCACAATTTACCTAAAAATAGGGGGCATATGTTGACACTCAAAAATGTCCCAAGGTGAATCAGTGGCATCTCCAACAAGTTGTACATGTAACAATTATGTTGGTGGCCAAACAGTGCGATGAAACAACGAAGGATCGCGCGAGAAGATGGCGAGCCATGGCGAGCCAGGGCCAGTCGGCTTAGCCGGGTTCCCCACTCGGCTTAGCCGATTCATACTCTGGCCGGCCCCCAAAACCGGTTCCCTAGGAGGCGGGCCGGTTCGATGGCTTTGGCTTTGAAGGCGGGCTTAGCTGGGTCCCTGACCTGGCTAAGCCGAGTCCTGAAGCCGGCTTAGCCGGGTCCCCTACCCGGCTAAGCTGGGTCCTCTTTAAGTGACGTGGCAACCGGCTGAGGGGCTGCCCATGCCCACGGAAACCGGCTTAGCCAGGTCCCTGAGCCGGCTTAGCCGGTTCGCCTGTCTTCCGAGGAGATTTCATCTCCAACTCAGATTTTGATCTATTTTCATGTATGGAAACTTGGAGAACGTGTTTGGGACATGTTTCCTACTGGGATAAGACCACCCCCTCCTATATAAACGAGGAGATCACGGCCGATTGAGAACCCATCTATCCAATCGTCAAAACACATCTATCTCTCAACTTTTACCCTCTTCTTCTCCTCCTTCTCCGTCGGTGCTGCATGGACGGTGGATCGACGACGGCGAAGTTCTAGAGCGGTCAGGCCGGCTAGGGCAACCCATAGCCGCTGCACGCCCCGACGGGGTCCCACCCGGGCGTGTGGGGTTTCGGGTCTCAAGAGACCTCGCCGGCGTGTCTTGCGTATCGCGCTCCCGGCGAGGCTCCTCCGGTGACGTGTCTTTCGTATCGCGCTCATCGCTGGAGGCACAAGGTTCCAGGAGTGGATATCCTTTAGGCGCCGGCCGATCTCAAAATCGGTTTGGCCCTACATCGAGCATGCTAGCTCCTTATCGAGTGTGGTGACCTAATTCAGCGTCAACACATGTACTCCCTCCATCCCAATTTGTAAGTCGTTCCGACAGGTTTAGCAGAGGTTAAGGTTAGGTGCAGATGGTCACTTTTACCCTTCCGCCAACAAATTTAATGAGGTGCAACTTGCGGTCATGTGGGTGCTAGCAAAACACGCCACCGAACAATTTCAAACCACTACCTCTTTCCTGTGGAGACACGGCAAAAATATTTTAAGATTTTCCCTCTCTTCTACGGAGACACAACAACAATATTTTAAAATTCTCCCTCTCTTGCTGGAGGGTTAGAAAAAATATTTTAAAATTTCCACTCTCCTGTGATCCGTGCCAATAGCTCTCTTGCACTGGCTACCACCAGTAGATTTGTGCCTCAATTCAGCTCTCCAATCATGATCAACGAGGGCTCTCCATTCGTAATCAACAGGTGAGCTCCCCAAGCCCGATCATCTAGTTGCCCTCCCTGTAGCAAACTGCATTCCAAGCCAACTCATCAAATGTCGCTTCAAATGCATCATCAACAGGTGTGAAATTGAGTGGTTTGATCTGCATATCATCTCAGATGGTAGAAAGTGTTTTGCTAGACCTTAACTGCACACCTCCAGAAGACTTGAATAGCGAAATCATACCTAGAGAAGGTGATTCTGCAGCCCACCAGGGTGCCAGCGCTCTAGCTCAAGATAAAGGTGGTGACTATGTTGCTGCAGGTATAATTGCTGCATCAACCTCTTCCTCCCTCCTCTGTTGGTAGGCTTGATGGCTTGATGATGAGTTAAAAATATGCTGGAATGTGATTCTTGAGTTAGAAATTCTGATCTAACCAACAAATATAAATCCAATACGTTCGTGGATAAATAACATCATGTTGTCCATTTTTTAGTGCTCTCATAAAAACACGAGGATGCCAACACTCTAGCTGAAGATGAAGGTGGTGACTCTACTACTGCAGGTATATGTTTTGCATGTGCCTCTTCCTCACTCCTCTGTTAGCAGGCTTGATTGAGTTAAAAATATATTGGCATGTAACCGATGATTTGGAAATTTTGATCTTGCCAACAAATACAAATCCAATATGCTCATGGCTAAATAACATCATCATATTGTCCATTTTCTTTGCTCTTAAAAGGTAGCATGTTGTTCTATCCATGAGTAAGTTCTGAATAGCATGTTGGCATATCGCTGATTCAATCTTTTAGTTGTTCAATGTCATGAATTAAAGAAAACATTAAAAGAAAAAATTAAACTAAATGAGGTTGTACCACAAATGAGGTTAAGGAGATGGTTAACTGATCCCTAGAGATATGCCGTGTACACAACTTTGCATGTCAAAGTAGAAATGGGAAACTACCAAAGAAAGTTGCTACTTTCTTTCATGCTCATATTCGAGTTATCCAAAGGATATGGAAATATGCATGTGAGCATATTTCACTCGGACAAGAGGTTGATGTTTCTAAAAGAAAAACTGATCAAGTGGGTCGCAAGAATGTTCAACTTAATCTCTCACAGATAGCCACAATTCCATTAAATACACAATTACACTAAATTGAAGATCCACCTTGAAGTCACTAGCCAAATCCTTAGATGTTAGTGTTTCAACATTGCACAGGAAGTTCAAGCTAGGTGAGATAAGACGTCACTCCAGTTCGTTGAAGCCATATTTAAGAGAGAGCAACAAAAAGGATAAACTGTAGTTCTGCATTTCTATGTTGGATCTAACACCTAAATTTAAGGATATGTAGAAGATGATGCATATAGATGAAAAATGGTATTTTATGACTACAAAAAGGAAAGAAATACTACCTGATGCTAGATGAAGATGATCCTGAATGCACTATTTAGAACAAGAACAACATTGGAAAAGTCATGTTACTAACTGTTGTAGTAGGCTAAAATATGACGAGGAAAGAAATTTGATGTTTTTCTGGAAAGTTGGTGTGTGGCCATTTGTAAAAGAGATGCCTACAGCAATAAGGAATCATAACAGAGAAAAAGGAACCTTAGAAACCAAATCTATCAAAGTCAACAAGGAGATAATGAGCTATTGTTTGATTGAAAAAATTATCTCAGCAATCCAAGATAAGTGGCCAGAAGAAGACAGAGACAAGCCTATCTTCATTCAATAAGACAATGCGAGAACCCATGTTCATCCAAATGACCCAGGATTTATCAGAGCCATGACAGCTACTAGATTAGACATCAGACTAATGCAACAACCAGCAAACTCCCTAGATATGAATGTTTTGGATCTTGGTTTCTTCAATTCCATATAGTCCTTAACTAACTGTGGAATTTCTAAAACTATGAAAGATCTAATTCATAATGTGGAGGAAGAGTTCAAAGAATATGATGAGGCAACTCTGAATCGAGTATTCCAAAGTCTATAATTATGCATAAAAAAGGTCATGAAAATTGGTGGAGGAAATGGATACAAACTTCCACACATTAATAGGCAGCACTTAGAACGAGAAGGGAGGAGTATTTTCCAATAATTCTTGGTACTTTTTTGCCAGTACTTCCTATTTTCCACAATCCATTTTAGATCAATGAATGGTTCATATTTTTTCAACCATCGTAAAACTTGTTATATAACTAATGCAATAATATCCGAAACAATTTGGCATGACAAAAAATCTCATGGCTAACGCTTTTAAAAGATTTTCATTGATGTCTAAAAAATCAGAAGATGATTGCCGGTAATAGTTTATTAGTAGATAGAATTGGTAAGTTTTCATATCCGTTATAATTTGCCAAAATGCATATCTAATGAACATAGAGGGCCCCAAAAAACATAAAGCTAAGTTCTATCTGTGCTTGCCTATGTACCAGCAGTTGTCAAAGATTGCTACATCTAGAGTATTTGATGAAGTAGTTTGTAATGAATTGTGTGTGTTTCTATTGGAACTTCGCATTCCAAACAGTTGAGAGGGAGAGTGGAGACAAGTGGTGGTAAAAAGTAGGGTTTGCCAAAAATAAGAGTGGAAAGGAGAGAGCCCCCCATGCCCTCATGTTCTTGTTGGCATTATATATAGGCAATGCCAATTTACAAGCGCCTCCTTTGTAAGGGAGAATTTCACAAGGTACTACATTATCTCATATTGGGCCTCTTCAAGGGTGAGTAGACCCATATTACATATGGGCTCCTCTAATAGCAGCTTCTCAACTATTAGGTTATCATTGGTACTACATGACCTTATAGGTGCTCTAATATGAAGAGGCACTATCACAAGTAGAGAGACCTAGTATTTAGTCCTAGTTTCCAACCCTTTAGAACCAGGACTCCAAGGGTGAGTTGACCCATATTCCATGGCTCTCCCAATAGTAGCTTCTCAACTATTAGGTTATGACTAGTACTATATGACATTGTAGATGCTCTAACATGAAGAGGCACTATCACTAGTAGAGAACCAAAACTAGGCTTTAGTCCTGGTTCCCAACCCCCTTAAGTAACTAGGACTAAAGATGTTTATTGGGTAAAAAAGTTTCTTTTTTGGATTTTTGAAAATGAATAAATAATTAGAATTTTAGAAATGGGGTAAAAAAGGTTCCCAACCCCCTTTAGAAACCATGACTAAATATGTTTATTGGGTCAAAAATGACATAGCTAAGGAGATTGAGCTCAAGAGCTCTCACTTTAGCCCCTGCATATATCGCGATCTCAACCCACCATACATCTAACATAAATAAGATATGTCTTTCTTTTAAACTCACTCTAGAGGAACATTTAGTCTGGCTTTGAGACACAAACCGAGACTAAAGGTACCTTTAAGTCTAGGTTCGTATCTCAAACTGAGAATAAAGGGCCTACGACCTTCAGTCTGGGTTGGTGTTGCCAACCTGGACTAAAGGCCAAGTCTCTTTACTCCAGGTTGGCAACAACAACCTGGACTAATATAGACCTTTTGGTTCGGGTTAGTGTTACCAACCGGGACTAAAGGTCCTCTGATGCCTAAGAAAATTAGATCCAAGATAAATGCTCATATTATTCTCGGATCCAATTCTATCCGAACCTAATGTGTTGAACTGAAAGTCTTTTCTCTACTGGTGTATACAACTCAAAATATGGTTACGAGATTGCCCTTCATGACCCACATGTACGTGTCTCACTTAAAACTCCATCCCATAAAACCTATGAGAAAAAAGGGAATGGAAAAAGAGCATATGCACGACTAACATATCCATGTTCTAATTCCGCGAGGCTTCTAGCTCCAAGTGCTTTGATCTTCTAGACATCTTCATCTTTGGGCTTTGGTTGCTTCTGCTACTTTAGTAACATGCTAGTTCACAAGATTCGCCTAGAGCGTAGGTCTTCATATCTAGGATCGTCCTTCTCGATACGCGGGTCTTGGCCTTTCCCTTCAATAACTTCCCGGTGTCTAGGTCTTTCTCTCTAGGACCTCCCCGATGTGCCAATCCTCGTCTTTGAGGCATTTGCGATGCGTAGGTCTTTGTTTTTGGTATTCTCTCATCTGGTTTCTTCTCAGTGCACTTGATGATGCGTCATTGACGAAGGCTGATGAAACTGATCGAAGGTTGATGCTCCGAGAAAAACTCCAATTTTCATCTTAACTGATGAAGACGGATGAAACTAATCGAAGGTTAATACTTCGATAAGAAAAAGTCAATTTTTGGCTGGCAATAAACCAAGGGGATCCCAATGTTGTGTATCGGCAAGTTTGGACGTAAAATAATATTGATGTCTTCGACGAGAAAGAAGCCCAGTGTTGTCGTTTGCTTCAGGGACAATACTATAGCTGACCTACCACGGTAGGCTTGTAACTCCCTATTCTAGCTGTTTTTGGGCCTCGGCAATAACTACTCGATGGTGATAATCGAAGTCATCACAGTCGACTAACAACTGACTATGAAGGAACCCAACACCACCACATTGGTCAAACCCGCCTGTGTTGAGGCTAACATCAAAGTCGTTTGGGCACATGAACCGTCTGCGTAGTTTTTTTTTAACCAGCACATGTAACACGTATATAATTATTTTAACGGTAATGATATCCCTAAGACTTCCGTTGTTTAGCGGCTTCCACGTCTCCGTTGGCCGCCTCCGCCGCCCCCAGGTGCACGCATCTACTCGCTAAATTAAAAAAAACCAAAATCAATTTCTCGCTTTTTCCCCTCGTTTCGCACGCGGCACGCCGCACGGGCATTGACTTCTCCGCCGTTCTCTCTCGCCCATCTCGCTGCTCAGCAGTTCGCACACGGCACGCCGCACGCGCATTGACTACTCCGCCCCTCTCACCCATCTCGCTGCCCCAGCGCTCCCTACTAAGCAGCTTGCCGGTGCCTCTCTGCAGCCCCCGCTTGCTGGAGCAACAATTTGCTCACCTGGCGCACCCCTTGGCATACCCGCTGGCCATGCGCCCTCCCGGAGCTGCTCGGCGGTGTTGGCCCCGCCCAAACGCTCCTTTTCCAACCCCGGCGCCCTCCTCCTTCACCACC
Source organism: Chrysopogon serrulatus (assembly GCA_015844335.1). Classification (NCBI taxonomy): domain Eukaryota; kingdom Viridiplantae; phylum Streptophyta; class Magnoliopsida; order Poales; family Poaceae; genus Chrysopogon; species Chrysopogon serrulatus. The sequence continues at coordinate 36,348 of JADLZL010004345.1, forward strand.
GTGGCTCCTTCCCCTACCCCCCGAGTCCTCCCCACCCCGGTGCCTTCCCTGCGACACCGTCGTCATGCCCCACATGGAGCTCCCATTGTTCTTAGATCCGGCGACCATGGCGCTGGTTGTCCCCCGCTCCCCATATGTTGCAATTGTATCTTTTGAATTGTTTCAGAAGCTTGATAGGTAAGTTGCAGTTGAATCAACTGGATGTTTCAAAACTAAATCGGGGGATTTTGCACATGTTGCAATTATTTCAAAGGCATGTTGTAAGAGTATGTTTTGAGTGTTTCAGGTGTTTTACGGTATGCCTTATCTGTGTTTTCTTGACGCATGGTGCGATTTGCATTTATCTGGATGTTGCATAGTTCTACACATATAGATGTTTGCGTGTGTTTTATATATTCAGATGTTGCGTATGGTTGAAATGGGTTTCATGTGTGTTTTTTTCGAGTTTTTTCATAAATGCGTTTCATGTGTTTCAAGGCGCCTTTAGACCCATGTTGCAACAATTATTTTTGGATAATTCAAAATCAGATCGTGTGTTGCATCTCTTCCTCCTCCCAATCTTCTGTTGCATCTCTTCGACTCTCCTAGCCTAGAGCCGTCAAGTATATGTGCGAACGAGGGAGGTGTGGAAAGGCAGAAACAATCCCCACTGGCGCGAGGGATGGGCCTCACGTGCTTTGTGGACCAACGTTGCGGGTCGAGCGGGGGCGGACCTTGCAAGGGTGCATAGTCTATGCTCGGGCGTCCGGACGCTCGCCTCGGTCCGGATGTCCGGGCGCTAGCGTGACTGTTATTTTAAAAAATTTGAATATACACAATATGTTTTTTCACCGCCACACGCATGGAAAAAACACTTCTGTTGTACACACATGGCGCGCTGTGTACCACACACACAAACGTTGTGCTGGTGATTGCGAGATTTTTGGAGATTCTTCTTTCTTTTCGTATGTTGTTTATTTGTTTAGTTTAATTATAATTATAATTCATAAAATTGAATAGACCAATAACGGCCGGCCGGAGCATTGCCCGGTGGTACACATTGCGCGCGGTGTGCATAAGAGAGACTAGCCGCGCATTTTTTTAGTTTTAGGGAATTGGAGGGGCCAGAGCCGCGCCCCTACAGTAGACTAGCAGCGCATTCACGGAGAGGTCCTTGTCGCAGCCCAGATGGTGGCCAACAGTGCGATGAAGCTGGGCAACCCCTTCACCATCAGCTTTATCAGCTCGCCCAACCACCTTTGCTCCCTTTGGGGATACATGACGGGCAGCATGTGTAGCTCAGTTCTGTTGAAGTGCAGCGGGTCCTCGTCGTCCCTGCTGCTAGCGATGAAGACCTGTGTCACTGGGCTGATGAACCACCGTGTTGTCGTCGGCGGGTAATCCACAATCACCTCCATGGAACAGTCCATTCCATCTTCAAGGTCTTTGCTCATCGACAGGAGCCGCCACCGAGGGGCATGGACGGTCCGGCAGCCGAAAAAACACTTCTGTTCAAATACACATTACCATTGTGCTGGTGACATTCGCCCATCCTCTGCGTTGTGCACGCCTTCCAGTGACATCACCGGAATTGGACCACGGCAATTCCCATATGCCATGAACTCCGCAGACACGTTCAGTACCTGCTGCTGCCTCTCCTCGCCATGGACTACCTTCTTAAATTTTTTTTTTTAATAATGGATAATACAATATCCGGCCTCTACATCCAGATGGAGACAGTGCGATGAAGCTGGGCAACCCCTTCACCAATTATTACAAAGTTTTCCCTTTGGGGATAAATGAAAAGAGAGCCATGGTCTTATAGATTCGTCCCGCTGACGCTAGTTCAAACAATATAAATGTTTCCATCCTTTATTTGATATCTCTAAAACAATTATCTCTAATTTCTTTGCTCATCGCTGAGATTGACGTCCATGGTACATTCGACTCATCAGTGACATCACCGGAATTGGACCACGGCAATTCCCGTATGCCACGAACGCAGACACATTCAGTATCTGCTGCTCCTCTGAAAACTACCTGCATAATAATTCGACGATCCGCTGCATACTCGATGGACGCCGGAGCTGGGGAGAGTAGCTTCGTCCAGCGAGGGTGCCGACAGAGAGTATTTGCAGTTCAAAGAACGGCGAACTATCGATCCATTCTGGCACAATCGGCGGCGGCCTCCCCATGCATTTATAGTTAAGATCAAGCTCGTCGGCGAGGCTGGAGACACTCCCAATGTCAGCAACAATGTCGTCAGCGCCGGCGTCGACATTTGGATAGCTGAGCAGTGACTTGCCAACAAAGCTGTCACGAAGCCCAGTCGGTTCGCTCGTTCGAAGTCGAAGGAGCTCACGAGCCTGATCGACCTTGGTGTAGATATACGACGTCATGCGCCGCCGCGACGTGTCGTAGTCGTAGACAGCAAACCTGCCGTACAGCCGTTGCTGGAACAGCAGCGGAGGATGGCTCCTCCCATCCATCGCGGTGATCTGTCCGGCGACGATGCCGCGGCGAGTCATCAACACCGTCGTCTGCACGGAGAGGGTCACACGGTAGTGGCAGGCTTCCTTGCCGACGCCAAGGCAGGCCACCATGTGTGTCCGGCCAGTGGACAGGATCCACACGCCCTCGGCGGACAGGGTCATGCTGCTCAGACCCGTCCGCTTTGCCGCCGTGGGCTGATGCTCCCACGGCGGCACGTAGCGGAACACGGCTGCCACCCTCGCTGCCGCCGGGCCGGTGCCGTCGATGTTGCTGCTGCACATGGGCTTGCACTGGAGGCCGCTGACCACGACGGCAGAACGAGTGAACGCCATGTCGTCCTCCGTGGACACGAACGGCCCGAGCCGGCTGCAGAACTCGTCGGTCCCTGTGCAGTTCCAGTTTGGAATGACTTCCATCAGCTGGTTGCTGGGGATTGACTGGAAAATCATGTCGCAGGGAGAGCCGGTGCTGCACGGCGACGCCTTCTTGGAAGGGCGGTTCCTCGCCGCACGCAGCGGCATCATCAAGCTCCGCGTCTCCTTGCTGGAATTGGTAAGCGGAGCCACTGCCATACCCGAACCCGCCAGAGAGCCGGGACACCAGGCGGACGGTGTCGAAGTACGCGCCATCAGACTTGGCGTTCGTGCTCGTCATCTCGCCAAGCACTGCGCGAGTTGTCAGCGTGGGCGTCTTGGGGTACCGTAGCACGAGCAGGATGTTGCCGTCGGACACGACCGGTGGCGGCTCCAAGTTGCTGCTGCCAGCGCCACCGCCTCGGTTCTTGGCCCAGTCCCACGGGTGCGTGCTGTTGCTGCCGCGCACGGGGAGAAGAGCGTCCCCGACCATGCACAGCACCCTCTCGCCACCGCCACCGCCGCCGTCACGGGCACCGTTCCCCGGCGACGACCTCGTCTCCGTATAGATACCTTGGAACAGTATTTGGTGGAGCTTGGCGATCCCTGGCTGGAGGTCGAACTCCGGCGACGGACACGGCTCGAATTCAAAATACGGATCATGCGAGCAGGAGCTGTTGCGGCCGATGGTGAAGCTAAGGATCCCGCTGGCGTTGAGCGCTTTTCGTGGCTGCCCTTGCCGTTGAGCCATGCCCATGTCGATATGCCTGAGACTGAAGGACACCAGGGGAACTGCGTCAAGCAGTTCAGGACCGGCCGCTGCCGGATCGGGATCGGGATCGGCATAGCTTCCGTGGAACGGAAACAGAGGAGCTTGGCCGGCGTCTTGGCTCCAGTCGCCATTCATGAAGGATAGCTGGTACATCAGGTTGTTGCCGTCACGGTCGGCGTCGGGCTTGAGCTCCACAGCTGATGAGAGCACGGACTGGCGCCGCTCGACGTCGGCGAACCTGGTGTAGCCATAAGGGAACGAGGAGTGGCCGGACGGGCATGCCGAGTGTTTGCGGCACTGGCAGGGGTTGGCGGCAGAGAGAGTGAGACACGGCGAGAACAAGGCAAGAATCAGCAGCAAGGTGGTCATGATCTTGGCGGTTCCATCGATGTGAACTGCAGGAAACAGTAGCTTTCAGTAAGGTAGTTGTTAATTAACGACAGCGGTAATCAATCTAGACTGTAGACGCGAAATCCTAAGGTTGATCGAACTGCACCGAGAATAACTCATCGAATTAAGACGAAAGTCGTACCGAGGTGCAGAGTTGATCGATTACCGTTGCTTAACTCCTTCAGACAGAGTTGAAGAAGGCACGAGGAGTCAGAATTCAGAAATGCCAACTGTTGGAGTTCTGAAGTCCGGCACTGCTAGTATTGTCGGTGGAGCAGAGCTCATACTTCACCGTACCGAAGTACCTAGTTGACCATGGAACTGAAACCTACCCACATGTACTCATGTGCCTCCGAATCTCCAGGATCAAGCATATAACTCAAACAAAAGGAGAGATCAAGATACGACGCGAGAAACCAGGCACCTATAACCAGATGGGTCATGGAACTTATGCAAAATGACAACTAATTTCTGACATAAAAAATTGTGCAACATACACAATAGGTGGTTGGCTTAACTAGAAACAAATATGCTCTACGATTGGTACAAAATTCTTTTCTTTGCGGGAAAGCCAAATCAACATTTTGGAGCAGCAGTACAGTTTGAGAGTATTTCGTTTTAAAAAATTGTGAGAGTACTGGTCAGAAGAAACTCCAGTCCATCTGTTCTTGGGAGTGTCCTTTTGCCACTCAATGCTGGGCTTGGTTAAACTTTCACACTGTAACTAGTGCAGAACCCTTTCAAAATCTTCAAAGTTTTTGAAAAACACGCCCACGGTGGGGTGTGATCGCAAAAAAAAAAAAAAAAAAAAAAAAAAAAAAAAAAAAAAAAAAAAAAAAAAATCTTCAAAGTTTCAAGGATCAGCTTCAGGTGCCCTTCTTCATGGAAGTGATCATCCTAAGGTGTTGGAAAGCCAGAAATGACTTAATTTTTCGTCAGATAAACCCAAAGCTTTCAATCTTCAAAAGAATTCTTCAAGTAAGAAGCTAGCCCACCTCCTGCTTCTGAAAGCCAGGAGGCAAGTTCATCCCCAGCTCACTTCATGGATTGCAAGTATAGCTTGGTGCTTCTCTGTCTTAGTTCCGCTTTTTTTTGTTTCCTTTTTTGTTTCTTAATTTTTTTCTTCCTTCCCTTTGCTCTAAGCAGCTTTGTAATCATTTTCATTTTTAATAAAGTTTTTCTGTAGGGGTGTAAACCCCTCCAGTTTCCTCAAAGAAAAAACTGGTTAAGATAACAGGAATTGCTTGCAAAAAAGATTAGTAATAAATGAAGAATATTTTTGCCAGTTGAGCGACAGAACAGGGCAAGGACTTGTTTCGGCTTCCTTCTTATGCAGCCTGCATCTATCGTGCCTTGCCAGCTAGGCCCCCTCTGGGTAGGTTGCGCTTGTGCAGACAATTGTTGTTTAGTTGTCTTAATTTGCAGAGTTAGGATGCATAGGGCATCTGTGGTTGCCTAATTGCCTTGATTTAATTATGCCCGTGGCCGCATCGCTGCTCTCTCGTGCGTACACTCACGCTGTTCGCGCAAGCCATGCTGGCCAGAATTGCGCAAGCTAGGCTTGGGACAACATCCTAGGAGCGAGACCAGACTATATCCAGCCAACTAAACATGCCCTAGAACTCCCTGAAAAGCAGCTTGTGCCATGGATGGTGTAGCTGATTGATGTGGCTTGATACCAGTCCTCTGTCTTTAGCCCACTAACTCCATAATTAGCATCAATGTGTCAATTATAAAACTCACTAGAGAAAAACATTCCAAAAAGAAGAAATTTTGAAACCACCGCTTGTTCGTGCTTGTCTATACCTTCTTTTTATAGGAAGGGGAAGGAATTTTATCCTATACTCCTGTAATCCTAAGACCCACTAAAGGGTCTCCTCCAATTAAAAATTAAGATTTTCAAAAAGTGATGTATGATGATGATATCAAAAGAGTTACCCCCACTTAGTCTTAATTATCTCCCATTAGCTATTTTTTGAAATAGAAAAAAAGTCATAGCAGCTAAACCAAGTATCGTAATTAAAATCCAATTGCACCATGGTGTTCCTCGCAATAAACTCTTCAAAACAAGACACCACATAGATATATTTCGATAACTTTTTTACGATTCACTAATGCCGAGTAATAGATGAGCTACGGATGAGACTTCTTTACGTACTATCATTATCTGTCTTTATCGATTGAGACTCATGATTATGGATGATGTATTGCGTTGTTTCATTTAGTTTGATTCCACTTTTTCACCTCTTTTTCCATGTGTGGTCAAGTAGTCATGTATAATTTTATAAAATTTAGGTCTTACATTTTAATACTTATATGATCTTTTGCACAATATCAATTAGCGAAGAAAATACATATTGTAATTTATGAGTTGTCCAATAGCTAAGTTGTCCAATAGCAAGCTAGCTGCTTATCTTTTCAAATTATACCTAAAGTCAGTTCTAAATATTTTGTGCACTATAGTGTAGTATGAGAGCTATTACTTCGCTAATTTCCGCAGCAACGCGCGGGGAATTCCTCTAGCTAATATGATAATGACAACCATTTTTACATCTAAGCTTCTGAGTAATAAGAAATATATACAGAAAAGTAAATTCTAGAGACAGCAACGAGGAACATTGTGGGACTAAGAACAACTAACTAGTTGTAAGAGCTACTGATAATGTGTTGAGAATCGGCCTACACATAGATTGTTAAATCCGTTTCTTCTTTACTTGTGCCAAGAGTGTAGGAGTTGTAGATACATCCTATTTTTCTTACTCAATCCTCAAGAACATCGCACTAACACAAATGAGTCAAATATATGAGAGGCTATATATATGTCTTCATTATTCCTTGCTTGTATACTGTATACATATAGTCTATTTATATAAATCTAGCCTTCACAACATATATATTTGGTAGCCTCTATATATACATATATGTATACATGCATGCAAGGAATAATTGAGGAATTAACAGTGTCATCTTTTAGTAGTCGTGCTATGGCAACTTGTTCCTTTGTGTCGCCATCGCCCATCCAACAGCTTTATATTTCCAGCGTTGCTGCACATAAACAAGGAGAGCTAGCATGATCCCGATGACCGGGACCATCACGGCGGCGGACTTTGAGTAGATGTACTGCATGATACCGTAGTTGGCCTCGGTGTACACGTCAAAGTAAGGTGGCCAGAGGAATCCGTAGACATGTGGCAGCAACCACGCCATCGTGACCCCAACGTAGTACCTTTCCGCCAGAGGCTTGCAGTTGACGCGCCAGGCGGCATTGGCGATGACCTGCGGAAGCAAGAACCACTCTTTCGCGACGCCGACATACCGTCCAACGATGTGGCCCCAGCAAGTACATAGATAGTTCGGCGGCGTCATCTGCCCATCCACGTAGGTCTCCCTCGGTGACGGCGGCGACGTCGCCGCCGTGCGACAGGTGCTCAGCCAGTGCACGGCGAGGACGAAGACGAGGCAGCATGAGTGCACGGCGAAGCTGCACAGGAGCACCACACCATCCCACGGGGCGGCACGCCCCGGCTCGAGCGGTGACCGCGCCCGCGCCCGGGCCCTGGACAGCCACACCTTCTGAGCGAGCCACAACGTGAGCAGAAGCGCTGCGAGGGTGAGCGTCTTCACGGAGCAATCCATGTAGTCAGTGTACATCTTGTAGGTGTACACCGGCCACGCCGGCACCATCCTGGCACCGGTGACCAGCGTCGCGCCGTAGAGCCTGGACACCGAGCATGACGAGGGAGATGTACGGCGTGACATCGCCGTGGGAGTCGACGTGCCGTAGCTGGCTGATGGTGGCGGCGATGATGGTCGACAGCATGGCGATGCAGAAGAGCCCCTGCGTGGACTCCGGCAGCATGCCAAGGTTGTGGTCGTAGTTCGGTAGTGTCCGGAGCTCCGTCCTGCTGAAATGCAGCGGGTCGTTGTCGTCCCTCGTGCTGGTGACGACAACCTTCGCAGTCCGGCTTGCCATCCACCGGTTTTTCGTCGGCGGATACTCCACCCTGAATTGTATGGAACAGTCCATGCCATCGTCAAGGTCATCCCTGATACTTGATGGGGCGTCGACGTTGCGGCAGCCGACAAGGAACATTCGCCCGTCCTCTGGGTTGTACACGCCCTCCAGCGACATTGCCGGACTCTCCGCGCCGGCCGGATCGTTCCGTGATGCCGCCATCAGCGCGGCAGACACATTCAGCACCTGCATACTAGACCCTGACCCTCCCTCATGAACGCCATGGCTACTATCGATTTGTTTCCCCTTCACCGGCATACTAGACCCACCCTCGAACGCTGGAGAATACCTTCCTATGAGGGTGCCAATAGACAGTATCCGGAATTCTATGAACGGATCCTCTACCCATTCCGGCAAAAAGGGCGGCGCTTTGGGCATAGGCTGGAGCTGGAGACTAAGATCGCCAGCGAGGTTGGATAAGCTCACAATGTCATCTGCAGCTACAGCAGCAACTTTCGGATAGCTTAGTAGTGACTTGGCAACAAAGTTATCGCGAAATTCGGACGACGCTCTCCCTTGGATGCGCATCATCTCGTGGGCCTGTGTGATCTTCGTGTAGTTGTACGCCATTGGCACCGCCGATTCGCTGGAGCGCCCAAACCGGGACAGAGACTCCAGGCGGACGGTGTCGACCGACTTGGAGCCTAGGCTCGTCATCTCGCCGTGCACGCGCCGGCCTGACGACGGCTGCGCCAGCGTGGTGGCCAAGAGGCATAGCAGCACCAAGACAAGGAGCTGCAGAGAGCTGATGGCGACCTTGGAGACGACGTCCATCGACATGGCCTGCAGGAAACGGAATTGCAAGTGATAATCAACGGATGTATGAAGATATGAAAATAAAATTAAAGACAGCTGAAGTTGGCACTGAGGTGAAGGGAGCATTACCTTTGTGACTTTGTCCGCGATACAGTGTTGAAGAAGCTAGGCTGATATATAAAGTCAGCTCTCAGTTCAATTACAGGGAATCAATCCTCATGTTTATGAACTGGATGGTAGCTGTGGTGTTGGTGGTTGCACATCGGATTTCAGCATTTCATCCATACACATCTCATAGACTTTTGAAAGTCTTCTTTTAGCGAAATTGGCAGGGGGGCTCTGCCGTTTCATTATATAGGAGTACAAAGTATTCTAACCATTACAAAGGTTTGACTCTGTTATTATATTTACAAAAAGGATAAAAACAAGAGAAACAGAACCAACTGGCCGCTGGCATTGAACTGATTGCGTCGTGTTGTCAGCCAGCGCTTGTGTTCGCATGGCTACATTCTGCAGGGCATCTTCCACGATCTGTTGTGGCGTTTTGGTCCAACAGTCAGGACAATAGTTGGCTGAAGTTTGAAGAACCAGCCTACATGCTCATATGCCTCTCTGTCTCCGGGATCCAACTGTCAGGACTACGTCTACACCAACTGACGACGAGCAGGGAGCATCCTCCTCTGCTGATGAGCCAGCAAGGCCGTCATGGGCCGTTAAGAAAAGTACTCGCGTCTATGGGCCGGAGTGGGCCAATTTGTAATCATAGAAGTCAGCTGCCGCACGCCAGAATATAAGGTGGGCGCCACAGAGGCGAGAGGGCATCTTTGATGAATTGTAATAAACTATCCCGTTGCTTAATCATTCGTCCGAACTAATCCCCTGCTGTTCTTCCCCCATCTATCCCTTCCCGCTGCTGTTGACACCAACATAACCCTACTATTTACTACTGAAATAAAAAGAGCTCCATCAAGAATTGAAGATGCAACGAAATAGCTGAATGGTGCTTTTTAGTGTGGGTCAACGGAGGATAGATGGTGGTCGACTTAATTACCAGTAGTCGTAGAGAGTAGAGACAAAACTGGAGTTGGGACTTGGGCTGTGCCATTTGAGGGCGGGTCACGGTACGATCTTTTGACACGACCCGAAGCACGGCACGACACGAAAATTTTTGGGCCGTGCCGGCACAACACGAATATGAGGGTCGTGCCGTGCTTAGGATATGGGTACGGCGGGCTATGGCCCGACCCGTATTTTGGGCCGTGCTTGGGCCGGCATGGCACGAAAATGTCACGTATACACATCTACAACTCTACAATGCAGTTTCTTGACATTTACTATACTACCTCTCATCTAATTATTAAATAGATTACAAAAATCATTTAACTTTTATAAAAATTATACACACAAGATATATATTTATTTATATCATGAGTAGAAAAAAAAATTAAACAGAGATATTTTGAAGGGCCGTGCTTGAACCGGCACGACCCAAATGCGTGCCGGCGTGCCTCGGGCCGTGCTTGGGCCGAGAAAAAATTTACCGTGCCGTATCGGCACGGCACGACGTGGCTCGCGTGCCTAAAGGACATGACCTAAAGCAGCACGAAGCACGAGAGGGCCGGGCCGGGCCGGCACGGCACGGCCCAAAGTCCCAGCTCTAGACAAAACCGGGCGGCATTCGGTTGCAGTTCCACCCCCCCCCATTTCTCTGGGGCTGTAGAGTGCCAGAGAGTTTTCAGCTGTTGTGCATCCCCCATACATGTTTCATACGAATCACGTTGTTGAGAAACGTATACTGTCTGTTGAGGGCGGGCATCCGGATCCGGTAATACATGCAACAGATAGAACTTACAATGTCTTCGCGTAACAGATCGAGTTCAGAAAGTTATCGACGACCCCGTGGCCGCGTTCACCGCACCATGGTGCATCTGCCCTGGCCCGGCCGGAGGAGACGGCGGGAAGACGACGTTGCACCGGCACACCGGGCACGTCGAGTGGCTGCTCAGCCACATGTCGATGCACTGCTGGTGGAACACGTGCAGGCACACCTGTAGCCGCTTCACCATCTCCCCCTCGGCGTCGTCTAGGCACACCGCACACTCCATCGCGCCGCCGCTGGCCTGCTGGCAGTTATCACAGGACGCAACGGGGACTCGATCACCAGCGGCGCCGCCGGTCGTCGTCGCCTCGTGCCGCACCACTGGCGGCTCCTGTCGAAGCCGTCGATTGAGGATGACCGTAGCGTCACCCTCGCTCCACCGCAGCGCCTGGTCGGCGCTGGCAACGCAAGGAGGACGACGACGGCCCGTCGCCGCACCGGTACTGCCGCCGGCGGCGACGGCGGGCAGGGATGGTCGGCACATCACCAGGAGTAGCCGACTGGCGGCCGCTGCCAGAACAACGACGATGTCGAATAATCTTGCCTTCGGCGGCGCGCCAAGAAAATTGTAGACGGCGTAGGCTGCGAGTGTGATCCATACAGAAACATGCGCTGATGTAAGCGAGGGCAGCTGGATTGCAGTGGCAGTGCATTTCGCAAGCGCTTTCGGTTTCGGCGCAAGAGGTTACGTGTGCCAGCGTTTGGTAGCTGCGGCGGGTCTAGTAGTTTGCTCTACAAGGACATCACATTAATATAGCAGGACCGCTTTGTTCCTGGGCGCTACAAACGAAGAAGGGCTATCATTTTGAGGTTAGTGCTGATTGGGTATATATTACATGTATGTTGCGTTTGTACTTTGTCCCATAGATATGTCTGGCTGCGTGACAGTTTGCCTTGTTCCTCTTGTTTAACGAGGCGCTTGTTATTACTCCTTCTGTCTCTTTGAAAGCTTTATTAATTTCTAAAGTTATTTTAAATCAATTTTTTAAACTTTGATTGATTTTTTTTTTAAAAAATATTAATATTTATAATATTAAATTAGTACCATAAAATTTATCATATAATATATATTTTTATAAGATATTTTTTATACCATAAATATTGATTTTTTTATAAAATTGGTTAAACTTAAAAATTAATTGATATAGATTCTAAAAGTTGAAACTTTCGAGAGACAGAGAAAGTATATATTTATAAGGCAGCACAACAGTCTAAAAAAGTTAGCTTTTATTGTAAAATATATTCCCTTTGTTCTCTGTTAGTATTAGGCATTTGTTGTTTTATCATTTTTTACGTCAAGTAAGACGCCGGGGTGGCTTTGGACGCTGAAATCAAAGAACTGCATTTACTCATCACAACTAACCAAAGCGTTTTCTTTGCATGTGATTGGTTCATTTGTTTCAACCGGCCGGGGCTACTAAACATCGTTGCATAGACTCTACCGAACTCTCAATTTCCTTGGTATCTGACAATATGGCCTTCGTGCCTAAAAAAGAAGGGAACGGAGGGAGCAAAGGAAAAGAAAGAATGATAAGATAACTATTTGTAAAAAGTTAAGCTCACATAATTTTCTCTGATTCACTACTACAAAATTGACTTTTAGTGACGGCATATCGCTGTCGGTTTCTTAAAAACTGCTAGTGATGATGGTCCTGGGCCTATCACCGGTGGTTTTAGGCACAAACCATTAGTGATGGACAAACCGACAGTGAAAATCAGTTCATAACAGTGATGACCTTAGCCAAAAACCGCAGCTGATGTTCTCTCTAAATGAACTAATGAAGCACTAAAATTTGAATTTTTTTTAAAATGGCATTGGATGGGGAGATGATCAAAATAGAAATTATAGATATCAAAAACTTATACATCTTTACTTTTTACAATTTTTTTCATTTGAAATTATTTTCTATTTTAAAATTTAGTTTGAACTTTAGCTCCTAAAATTATCAAAAACTTTGATTTCTCTTTTTAATCTTTGGCTAAAATTTGCAACTAGTCTTACTCCCTCGTACTAACTCCAAATCTAATGATTTTTCCTAAATTTTTTTTAAGTTATTCTCTATCAATTTAATGTGTTGCTATATCTATTATTTTTATGATTTTTTCATGTAACTTTGGTTTATCAATTGAAAATTTAAGTTTCAAAAAATGATAATTTAAAACATCATTTTAAAGCAGTAAATAATTTAAACTGAAAAGGCTATAAACATAAAACTTGTAGAACTCGCTAAAATCTATAACTTTTATTTTGGTCGTTTCTTCATCCAACAAAGTGATACTAATATTGTTCACAAATCTTACATATCTCTCTTACCAAAATAAAAGTTGTAGATGAAATTATTTATACATTCAAAATGTTGATTGAAGTAGTCAATTTTTTTTATATTCAAATTTTGAGTTGATAAAAAAAAGTCGCATAAAAAGATGATCAAAATAAAAGATGTAGATCTTAGAAAGTTATAGAACTTTGTAGTTGACAACTTTTTTATTTGAATTTATTTCTCATAGAAAACTATATTTGGATGACTCAAGTTTGAAATTTAAATTTTTAAAGTGACATAGCTCGGATGGACAAACAGCTAAAAGAAAGTTGTACATCTCGAAAAATTATAAAACTTTGTATATGACAACTTTTTTATTCAAAATCATCTTGTCAAAGAAAATTACGTTTGATTTTCTCAAATTTAAAATTTGACTTTTTCAAATAACCTCGGATGGAGAAATAACCAATGTGAAAGTTATAGATCTCGAAAAGTTTTAAAATTTATAGTTGATAATCTTTTAATTTGAATTTGTTTGAGGCCTTAAACACTCAATTTTTTAAACTCGGTTTGGTATAATATAAGGAGGCCCGAAACATATTAGTCATAACTAACAGTGTGGTGCAATAGATGAGGATGGTATGCAATGGGGAGGTTGCGGGTTGGGCTGCACTGCTGGGCTGCTCAGACGACACGGCGTCACCGTGGCTAGAGAGCGCCTCCACGAGGAATTAGGCGAGCTGGGCTGCACTGCTGGCGTAGCCCTCGACGGCGACTGCCCCAAGTCGTAGCGCACGGTACACGTCCAGGGCGGTCGTCATTGGCGAGAGGTGGCGCACACCGTGGCCCAGGATGGTCCCGTTGCCACTTGCCAGCGTCAAGCCGAAGGTCGCGCCCGTGGTCTGGAGTCTGGACAGCTTAAGGTGGTCACCGATGGCGAGCATGGCGCCTCCTGGGTCCAGCTACAGGCTTACAGCGCGCAGCTGCCTTGATGATGTGCCCGCACGCCTTCTGGTGCTGCTTCTGTTGCCGGCGATTGTTAGCTGATGCAGGTAAGCGCCAGGACGACGTCATCCCGTGCGGCATACCATGCCAGAGCCGAGATGAGGCACCGGACGGTCTTCTTCATGGGCATGTCGACGCCGCTCGAGAGGTACATGTACCTAACACACCGCCACGCGTAGGCACCGCGCGAGCTGACACTGCGCAGGTGAGCAGCTGCCGCACAGGCGAGCACGCCACCGCTGCTACTGCCGCTGTAAAGCGGCGCACCGTCGAGCTGACCCTTGCTATGAGAGGGGCGAGAGGTGAGAGATGGAATTGACATGTCAGACCTATTTGAACAATAATGAGACTCAAACAGAGTTTAAAGACACAAATGATCTATTTTCTGATTTTGGGAGACAGAGATAACATACCACCCCAGTTCAAGGACTGAACTTTATTCTATCATATATATGTGTATATTATTATTAGCAACCATACACATGAGGGCTATCATACCGATCACAACAATAATGCTGAAGAACATCACTTTTAAGGCCGGATCATGCCAGGCTAGCACGTCATGCTGGGGCTAAGGCCCAAGCACGGCCTAGTTTTTTTTTGAGGGGTACTTTGTGTCGGGCCAACATGGGCCCGCTGGCCATCTACCGGGCCGTTCTTAGGCCAGGCCAAAAACTCAGGCTTCAGGGCTGTGCTGCCGAGACTTAAGCTGCATGGCCATTTATATCCGAACTGAATGAATTACCGTTATAGGATGGAGTAACCAAGAAGACTAACGGATATGGACTTTTGCACTGATTGTCCAATTGATAACTCCATGAATCGGCCCATATAGCAAAACCAAGCCCACCTTTGACTATATTATGTCGTTATCACATCTCAAAATTTCCATTTTAGGATATGAATACTTTACAATAAAATTGATGATTTTATATTTTTTCTAAATTTTTCAAGATTTAATTAAACTATTAACAAATTAAATAGTGGAAAATGTGAATTTTAATAACTTTTATAATTTGATTCGATAGAGTTTTGTAGTCATGCTGGGTGTTTGAGTACAAAAGGTCTCGAAATAAGTTAGGGTGACGAATGTCTCTCTAGGAATATTTTGAACTTTTTTTTAGAAATTAATCCCTATGTTCTTGAGCTTAATCTTTCTTTTCTATCATCTTAGAATTTTTTTCATCAGCTCAAACTACTTTATTTGAGTTTCTCATCCTTAAATTTATCTTGAGTATTTTTCTAGGAATTGTTCTGAGCTTCGAGATATTTTTCATTACTTGAATAGTAATTGTAGGTTTTTGGATTTATTTTATTTTTTCGAAATTCAGAAATACGAAATTAGAAAACCCTAAACCTAATTTCTCACCAGCCCAAACTCAATATATATGCCGACATTCGTCTGGCGGCGCTGGTTATAGATCTGAAATCATTTTTTATCAGCCGCCGCTCCTAGGTCCGTAGTAGCTCTAAAGCCGAAGTTCTGATGGCGAGGTTTCCCGGCGAAATGTTCGGCGGCGTTTTCCGGCGAGTCCATCGCGTTCCAGCGGAAACCATCACACCAGGAGGTTCGTCTTGATCTCCTCTGCACCTTCATACTTTTAGTTCGCGAATCGATGCCCGTATCGCCGTTTGCCATCCTTTTGGTTTCTTCTCCGGCGAGCAAACTCCATGGCCGGCGAGGAGGTCTTCGTTTTCCTGCTGTCTGGAGTCTGGACACCCGACCTTGGCAGCAGCCCCGACCCTGCACCGCCGCCACCCGCGCCCCTTGTCCAGGCCGTGCACCACTGCACCCTCTCACCCCGCAGCTGCCGGCAGATGCCACGGCCCGGCTTCGCGGCCGCCTCCGCGCACAGCTCCTCCGGCTCCGAGCAGTGCCTCCCGTCGCCTCTGTGACCGCCTAGTGCCGCCCTTGCGCGGGCGCCGGCGAGCTTGCCGCCGCGCGGGATCAGCAAGCAGCGCGCCGCCGCCATCAGCCCGGCCCGGCCCCGTCAAGTCGATCTCCCCACGCGCAAATTACAAAAACCACATTTTTTTTCCTATTAATCATACTTGTTCATTCAGTCTGGCACTCAGCGTCCCTTCAGTCCCTTCAGTTCCATCTCGGGCTATTTTTTTCTCCACACTCATACAACACCATGCATCCAGTAGGCGCGTATGCAAATTTTGGCAGGTGGCACCACTATTTAGCCGTTTGTGCCCCAAATGCTAATATGTACAACGAGATCACATTCCTTTCTCTAATCTTTTTCTATAGTTAATTAAACACGATACCTGGTTTACATTTTAATGAGGCATCAACTGGGATGAGATTGAGGAATTTGAGGGAGGCATACTTTTTTTGGACTACAATTTTGTTTGGGACGACGCGTACGAATTTTGTTTGGGACGGCACGTATACGGCAATCATGAAGGGTTTTCTTTTTCTTTATTTATGTTTCCAATTTTCATTGTATTCGAGCTGCACTTAATAAATATATATCACAGCTGATTGCGACGACAACGACGAAGGTGATTACGTGACGCAGCTGATGCCGAAGATGAAGCCACCGGAGGAGACGCCGCCGGAGAAGGAAACGCCGTGGTTCAACCTGAACTGGACACGATGCACACGCTGTAGCCGCCGTGGACCAAGCTGAAGAAGAGATCGAACGCCGTGGCTCAAGCCAAACTTGGCGATGGACCTGACGCAGGCCGACGACGATCTGGTAGTCTCCTACTGACGCTATTCCTATTGGTGCAGTGTTTTACTTTTCAAACCGCATGTCTCTGCATGTTGCATGCATGCACTAGAGGCAGGTGTAAGTTTTTTGTTTATTCTTTTGTTTTGCACATACTAGAGGCAGGCAACAATTTGAGTATGCAGATGTCGTCTATGTGCAGCTCTAGCCGTGTTGAAGGATAGAGTGACCAAGTCTGCTGCTACCCACTCTCAGGTATTCCTACTCACATAGAAAAATTCAATTCCAGGTTTAAGTATAGTTCCAGTACTACTGATAATTCAAGTAAAAAAAATCCTAGAATATCAAAAAAATTTTAGCTCTAATATATGTATGAAACAGACTAATAAGTTATAAAGAAACATTACAAAAATACTATAATACTATAATATTGCTTTACTTGCGATTTTTCATGATTTGCAAATGCAAATTTATCATTTTTAAAATACCCACCTTACAATTGGAAATTTGTTTGTAAACCCACCTTACAATTGGAAATTTGTGGTTTGTAAAATATAAATACTCTTATCCTTAGTTGGACTTGATAACTCTTTAGTTGCGGAGGCAACATCGTAGCAGAGCAAAGAGGCATAGAGTTGCACCCGCTTTGGTGCCCTAGTCCCTCGGTGTTGCACGCCACGCATGCGCAACTAGAGCCACAGCCACAACCACTTCTAGCGAGACTGGGCAGTCAGTTCATCTGAAGGTATTTGCTCCTCAGGCACACGCAAACACTTCTTAAGTTGAGATACATGAAAAACATCATGCACACCAGACAAGTTCTCCGGCAGTTCCAACTGATATGCTACTTCACCACATCTCTTTAAGATTTTAAATGGACCAACATACCTTGGTGCTAGTTTACCTTTCATATTGAACCTTTTCACACTTTTCATTGGCGACACATTCAAATACACATAGTCACCTTCTTCAAAGACCAACTCTCTTCTCTCGAGTGTCAGCATAACTCTTCTAACGAGACTGCAATTCTCAAATTCTCTCTCATTGCTCTTACTTGATCTTCAGCGTTTCTAAGCATATCTGTTCCAAACACCTGAGATTCACCAGTCTGATTCCAAAACAATAGCGTTCTACACTTACGCCCATACAAAGCTTCAAACGGTGCCATCTTAAGACTTTGCTGGTAACTATTGTTATATGAGAATTCTGCATAAGGCAAACTCTTGTCCCAACTTGTTCCAAACTACAATTCATATGCTCTCAACATATCCTCTAATATCTGATTAATCCTCTCAGTCTGTTCATCAATCTGAGGGTGATAGGCATTACTAAAATTCAATTTAGTTCCCAAAGAGTCATGTACCTGTTTCCAAAACTGAGACGTGAATTGAGTATCTCTGTTAGACACAATCTTCTTTGGAACACCATGCAAACAAACAATATTCTACAACTTTTATTCAGACCATGTTAACAGATTCTGACATTAAGTTAACCAAAAATAGAGTACAACCGAAACTATTTTAAGATTCTAGGCTGCACAGTAATCTTACATAGGAACAGTCATATCTCTCATTTCATAACAGATAAAAAGGTAATTCATAAGGCGTTGGAAAGGTATAGATGTCTAGTTTTTCCCAAAAAAAAATTTCATAAATTTTGTATGTATGGATTTTAATTTATACCAAAAATATCACAGACAGCTCCAGAAAATAGCAAAGATAGGAAACAGGGTATAACTAAACCAACTCTTTAATCAAGACTAAAACCTTAGTATCTTTAACTATTGAACTTGTAGACATGCCCACAAAGTTCTAGCACACATTACAAAAATCCAAATCACACATTAGCACAATAATAATTCCAACCACTCACACAACTGTTCACACAGCATAAAAGACTCAACTCACAAAACTAAAACCGTTTCTATTACATGGTGATTCCCAAAACCTATGGAGCGTGAGCGTGAGCACGACTGGTGGAAAGGTTGCGGAGCTTCTTAATTGTATCTCTACACGGTGTTGCTCACACACCGCCTACTCCTAGAACAGTTCACTTTGCAAACTTTCCACCGTCTTCGTTAGCTCATGAGCAAACCCAACTGTAGCATGCAAGATCTTATCTTCTGGATCAGTGGCCTCTATGACCCAAGTCCACTTCCTCGGTTCACGGTAGAGAAAATACAGGAGAGCATCAGCATCCATATCACCAAAACGTTGGCCGTGGTAGTACAGGAAGGCTTCATATGCGGCATCCTCCATGCTCGGCTCTGCTGTGGCATGAAACGCCGGTGAGTAGTGATGAGTCTCTACTCTGGGGGTCTTTGTAACAACATCCAAGGTCATAATCCTCAGTTCAGTGTCCCAGTAGGTGTTCAAAAAGGGATGACGGTGCTCCGTGCAACTGTACTCCAACTTGGCTTACAAATCGGAGTAGTATTGATCCAGTAGTCTTGTCAACACATCATGGAAGAATGGTGCATTAACTGGAATCATAGACCGGATCATTTTGGTCCAGCCTTCACGTGGAGCGACTGTCTGACCAACTGGAGATGTGTTTCCCCACCCTTGATTCAGCATCCGAAAACTCCAGAGCTTCATCCATAGGTGGTGCCACAGGGGTGAACAAGGCACGGTATGCTGGAGCAGTCATGCAGTGGCGAGGCATCTACATAATTTTAGACTTAGGTTAGATAGAGGCAATAAATTTTTATAATAGATCAAGAGTAAAGGAGAATAAAAATAAAATTTTTGCAAATAATCAAGATCATAGTAGGAAGCATGAAAAAATAAAACCAAGATTACTAAACACGATCATTCTAACTAGGCTTGCGTCCTACAGTCAATAGAGCTTTGATACCAATTTGTCACACCCAATTTGAAGGAACAAATAGGGTGTATAAAAGACTCATGTGCGCTCCAGAATTAGTCGCACACACAAGTTGACAAATTACATAGAGTGTCATCACAATGTTTATTACATAACGAATGAATATTTAACACATAGTCTTAAACAATAATAGTGGCAACTAAAAGAAATAACTCTCAACACAATAGCTCCACATAGGGACGAATGTCGACTGCTTGACATCAAGCCTAATACTCATTGCGATAATCCTCATTCCAATCATCATCTGAAGCATAACCTGGAGTGTTGTGATATTGCAGGAGTGAGTACATGTAGTACTCAACAAGCATAGCTAGTGATTCATGAGGCTCAAATAAAGCTAACACTGGCTTAATGCATTTAGTTTTTTAATATTTAATATTTATGGCATTAAAGCATTAAGGTAGTAGTAGTAACTCCCATAACCACATGATCAATGTAGCCAGGAATAAAGAATAGTACATAAACAACATATAATAAAATTATAATTCATTCTTAAAATTCATTATTACCATCCATCATTGAACATCTATTCCCTTAGTTTTTTGGGCCACCTTTATCCGTGGGCACGCTAGTATACCAGATAATTAAACTCTGCGCAGAGGTGTACACTTTCACTATGAGTCATGATTTTTAAATGCAAGGGGTTTAGCCAGACCCGATACACCAAAAACAATATAAAGCCACTCTAGGGTTCGTCTAACAAGTTAGGGCCATTAGATTCACTCGACAAGGGAATATAGCGCCCTCCTTCCAGATGGCGCAATGACCCATAGCCTACACACATATGGACAGAGGCCGCACTATACTCAGCTCGCAAAGCCATTCTTACACCAATTAAGGTAACCACTAACAAGCTAAAAAAGGTCCCTAAAGTAACTAGAGCCAGAGCCATGTAGCCATCAGCTGTACGATTTATCCCAACTTTTGCCAAAGGATAAGTCCTTATGGAGTGTCAAGAACATCCAGCAAAGACCATAGATCTCACCCTTTTGTCCATATCACAAAAATCATCTTTTAGTGTTCATTGTATAATCCATTATTCATATTACAAGATCATGGTTATATAATCAGCACTAGCAAGTACTACCCATATGCACATATTCCCAAGGTCATCAAGGTATATGATAATCAACACTAAGTCATCCTTAATAGGTAATCAAAGACATGCATATGAAATATGGTGTATGTAGTGAGTAGGTAATCAAGGAGGTCCCAAGCTATATTTGCCTTGATAAAAAATATTCTGCTGGCACTGCTGATCCTGCCCGAAGAATTGCTCCTAATCGTTCACGAAGTGCTCACCATCTATACCCGATCAACAACAACAATTAAGCATCCACGGACAAACATACACGAAGTAAACAAGATATAATTAGAACAGTACACCAAACAAAATAAAAACAAGTTTAAAAGCTTATAAGATATAAGATTAATCTACATGTCACTACAATCACAAAAATGTAGATTGCACGAAAATCGGATTTAAAATGAATAAGATTTGATTCATTGAGGATTTCTTATAGAAAAAATAAATAATTAAATAATACCACGAAAATAAACATTCTCCAACCTACTAGAAAATAGTATCACTACATAGGAGACGGAATAACAAACCTAACGCAATTTGACTGGATTGATTTGGAGTTAAAACGATCATTTTATAAGCATTTGAACACAGTGGCAGAACTTTAATTGCTGGAAACCGGATTTCAGAATTAAAATAATTAAAATCAAATTTCCAGATCTCAACAGGGATGGCGGTTTTATTTTCAGAAATTTGAGGGTCTCTTTAGCAAGATTGCCATAAAGAGGTATGACGTGATCTGGACCCTTGGATCAGGTATGGATGGTTGAAAATATAAAAGAAATAGAGAGAGGAAGATAGCCAGCCATGGACAGAAGCTCCGGCGTGCAGACTCCATGGCCGCCGGCAACAAGCTTGCGGCGTTCATGGAGCTCGGCCTACGGGCCACGGAAAAACAAGACAAGGGCATCGGGAGAGAGAACAGGTGGTCGCGAGCTCACCAAGGTACTTCTCGGGGCTGGAGACGAAGCGAAGGCGATGTGCAACTCGGAGACGAACGTCTGCCTGCACTCATTCGACCATGAACTGTGAGTTGATGAGGGTGAATAAGAGATTGAAAACAGAGCTGGGAGGTTCTCCGTGTCGGCATGAACCTTGGCTATAGGCCGTGGACGAAGGGAAAGCAGCACGGAATGACGAACCGAGTGACGGCGGCGCTGCTAGGGCTCAGCGACACTTCTGCGAATTGGGTGCGAGGCGGCTACTCATGTAGATGGGAAAAAGGAAATCGCAGGGTGAGCAGGGGAGTGCTGGGCTGCAGTGGAGCTTGGAAGCCAGCAGCTGGTATGCCCTTAAAAAACAACAAAAGAGCTGGGTTGCACGTTGGATAAAGCCAGCGGCAAGCCATGCCTGGCTGCCTTCCAGTCGAGAGTTTTTTTTCTGAAACTGAACATTTCCAAGGTGTTTTGAAATTCAGTTTTGGAATCCAAACAAAACTACACAGTACAGAAATGTATAATCACCAGCATGAATGC
Source organism: Chrysopogon serrulatus (assembly GCA_015844335.1). Classification (NCBI taxonomy): domain Eukaryota; kingdom Viridiplantae; phylum Streptophyta; class Magnoliopsida; order Poales; family Poaceae; genus Chrysopogon; species Chrysopogon serrulatus. The sequence continues at coordinate 58,377 of JADLZL010004345.1, forward strand.
AAAAACATGCCTTATGATGAGTTTTAATTTGAGAGAAATTATTATTTCCTACATTTGGATGCACACATAAAAGCATATATAATTCAAATTAAGCTATTTCAAAAGTATGCAATTTTTCGGGTGTTACAGTTTTGAATCATTTTTGAAAGTTGAGCAAGATGGTCAACAAACTAATTTGGTGGGCCCTTCTTTAGTTTTGCCAACTCAAAAATAGGAAACTATTGGAGACCAGCTCTATTTTGGCTTGGCATTTTTTTTTTGCAACTTGGCAAAACACAAGATTTGCAAAGTCAAATTTGGCAAACTATTGGAGATGCTCTAAAAGACCGTATGAGTTGTGGACATGGAGAGTGCCCTCACTAAATCACTTGTGTGTGGGGGGGAGCCCTACTGAGGCTAAAGTATTTAAGCCAAACATTGGGAAGCTAGATCCCAAAATAGTGAGTTGCCATTTCATTAGCTATCCTGAAAAGTCAAAAGGTTTTCACTTTTTCCAATTTAGACTACAAAGGTTATAGAAACAAGATACGTTGTGTTCTTAGAGGATGAGCCAATCAAGGGAGCAAGGAAGTGAGAAAATTTGATCTTGAGGAGAGGTGGGTGTATGTGCCCACTCCGATGATTCAGGAACCATTTTTCTTGGTACCTATTCCTACAGCACCAACAGTATAAGACACTTTAGGGATAGTAACCATTGTTGGTTCTCCCATGGCAACATCGAGTGAACATGTGGAACTGGTCCTTAGAAACCCATGGAAACAGATATTGCACATGAGGAATAACAATTATAGCCCCATATTATAGAACAAGGGCCATCTAATGATGCTCTAAGAAGGTCTCAAAGAGTTAGAAGATCAGCTATCCTTGAGGATTATGAAGTGTATAACATGGAAGAATTTTAAATGGAGATGATCCTACCTCATTTGAAGAAGCCATGAAGAGTGATCACTCATCAGAGTGGCTTGAGGCCATGAAAGATGAGATGAAAGCAATGTGTACCAACGATGTTTGGGACTTGAAGATAATTCCTAAAGGAGCCAAAATAGTAGGCTATAAATGGATCTATAAAACAAAATATGACTCCTAAGGGAATATAGAAAGATATAAAGCGTGACTCATGGCAAAAGGTTTTACACAAGGACAAAGGATTGATTGCAATGAGACCTTTTCTCTAGGCTCATGTAAGCATTCCTTTGGAATCATAATGGCTCTAGTAGCTCACTATAATTTAGAGTTACATCAGATGGATGTAAAGAGAGCATTCCTCAACGGGGAGTTAGAGGAAAATGTTTACATGGCACAACCGAAAGGTTTTGTCATGGAAGGAAAAGAATGAATGGGATGTCGCTTGAAGAAATCCATATATGGATTGAAACAAGTGTCTAGACAGTGACATTTAAAGTTTGATGCTACAATAAAGAAGTTTTGAGTTTAAAGAAAATGTGGAGGACAACTATGTTTATATAAAGTTTAAGAATGGAAAATTCATTTTCTTTATCCTATATGTGGATGACATCTAACTTGCTAGTAGTGATGTGAGTCTACTAAAGGAAACAAAATAATTCTCGTGCTCAAAGGTTGCTATGAAAGATCTCGATGAAGCATCATTTGTTCTAGGCATAGAGATTCACCGAGATAGAAGAAAGGGGGTTTGAGGATTATCAACAAAAGGCATACATAGAAAAAGTTCTAAAAAGACATAGTATGCATGCGTGTAAGTCTTCACCTGCACCTATGGTCAAGGCTATACATATGGGGATTTTTAGTTCCCTAGGAACCAGTATGAGCTTTATCAAATGAAAATGGTTCCATATGCTTCAACTGTCGAAAGCTTACAGTATGCACAAGTGTGCACACTCCTAGCATTTGTTACTAGGTTACTTGGCAGATTTTACAGCAATCTAAGACTAGAACACTAGAAATTGGTAAAGGTCTTATGTTATTTCTAAGGCACAAAAGGCCTCTTATTAACGTATAAAAGATCAAATTCCATGCATAGAGTAGGGTACTCTAATTCTGATTATGTGAGAGATGATAGAAAGTCCATGTCAGGATATTTGTTTACTCTCGATATAGGAGCCATATTATAGAAAAGCTTCACACAAACCATCACTGCATCATCCACAATGTATTTTGAGTTTGTTGCATGTTATGAGGCAACTGGGCACGTGAATCGGTTGACGAAATTCATACTTAGTTTGGAGGTGGTGTACAACACCTATGGACCACTAAGATTGTACTACAATAATAATCTGGTAGTACAGTATGCTCACAACAATAGGTCAAGCTACCAAACACATTGACATAAAGTACTATGTTGTGAAAAATAGAGTCCAAGACAAACAATCAATCTCGAGCATATAAGTACATATAAGATGCTCACGAATTTGCTAATGAAAGGCTTACCACCCAATGTGAATACATAGCCGACATGGGGTTAAGGGAAAGCCTAACTATGATTTCTAGACAAAAGGGCCCAAGTGAAAGTATTTATTACATAACACAAATGTGTATTAGGTGAGATCATGATGATAAAGCATGCCCTATGCACTAATCTATGATGGAATGAGAAAAACTATAGTTAAAGTTAAAGTATAAGGTGAGATCAAAGGGGAGAATGTAAGTGATCTCCTAAGCCACTTGGCCCAATGGCCATTGGGCCTTGACCTCGTGCCCTAATTGGGGGCACCTAGCTCATATATGGCTGGTGGGGGCCAGTGACTCATAGTATGAGGTTTACCGTGAGCTACAGTCCCCATCGATTAAACCCTAGCTAATCTAGAGGGCATGCAACTAGTGATGGGAAGCTGCTGCCATTCCTTGTTGCTACATGGGACCATGTCAGGCTTTGCTACCACCACGGGACTCCACTGCCTCCTCTTCCCTAGGCCATCACCATCACCAATGACCCCAAGCCACCACTGACGATGGATGCCACCGGATCCTCCACCACGCCTGCAGCTCCCTTCGATTCTAGTGACAAACCCTAGCACTCCTTTTCTCCCTCTCAGATCTAGTGATTTTTGTATTAGGACTTGATTATCACACTCCAAAGTACTTGTGCCCTATGAGATCTACTTCTAGATGATCTATCTGTTTTTAACATACAGTCCTCCCATGACATCGAACACCTAGGAAAATGACGACAAGCCTACTCAAGTTCAACCAATTGATCTGCCGGTGAAGGCACATGAAACTGCTCCATGTTCTCATAGTTCAAGGCCACATTGGAAGAGGACAAAAAATTCTGATCCAAAATATGATGTAGTTGTGGAGCTACTCAATCTAAAGCCTCCTTTTGGAAGAGAATTCATGAGTACTATGAGAAAAACAAGACTTCATCTAAGAGGATTGAGAGCTCCATTATGCATAGGTGGATGACTATTTTGTTGCAAATGAATAGGTTCTATGGATGCTATGGGACCACCTGTCAAGAACTCAAGTCCCACTACCATGGTGATTCTAACTTTGGCATAGGAATTCATTCACTGCTCACAACAGAGATGGCTATGTGTGATGAAGAATCTAATCTCTGTGCTGGAATTCCCTACTATGAGAAATATTATACCTAGGCTATAATGATGTCGAGGAAGACAATAATGTATTGGATGATACAGATGTTCTAAGGGGTATTTTTGGCTCATTGTTTCTGGTTCCCAAATGTTTGCCACTTATCCAAGCTTTTCAGAGACTCCTAGAATGTGAGTGGACATACTATAGTCACCAGCCAAGGGGAAATGGGGTACTCACTTTTGTTAGTCAGTGATGCCATGGGAATCCTCATATCTGGACATGCATATGATGAATATATCCCTTCAGCATTTCTTCCCACTAAGGACAATGTGATCAAGACTTTGCATGCTATCTATGCCAAACTCTTTAAGTGGCGATTGTTAGGGAAGCTACTTGTCAATATCCATTCATGGTTGGACTACTTTCTAATGACAAGAAGCGATATGAAAACATCAGTGAGACTTCTCTTTGGCATGATAATTATGCACCTGCCTTGGATCCTTTCCTCAAGAAATTTGGGTTTCAAGTTACAAATCCTAAAGACAAGGGTCCTTCGCCTTTTTTTCCTAATACAGAGTAGATTATAAAGCAACTCACAGTAAATTGGAATTCCGTGTAGCCTTTATTGCAACCTAGTTATGCATATATTATGTACCTATAGCTGGTCTATTTATTCAACCAAAGTGTTCATGACAGCTGCTAGCATCGCAAAAGGATGAGGAAGGCAATAGCTATAGCAGGTTTATTTTTTTTTCTTATTTTGCTAAAAGTTAAGAATGGAAAAGTTAGATGGCAAACTTTTGGAGATGCTCTAACCATGGGAACTACCTCTGCTAGGAAGTGTGATCGACCGCTGCCCACTCACTACATCATGGGATGGTTTGTAGCATATTTGGAAGTTCATCTCGAAGCAACCCTTGTGTTCCTAGGATGGTCATAGCGATGGAGGACCACATTTTATAGATAAAACTTTTAGGCAATTCTTAAGTGAATTAGGGATCCAACATAACATAACTACACCCTATCATCCCCAAACAAGTGGCTAGGTTGAGACCTCTAACAAATAAGTCAAAAACATCCTACAAAAACAGTAGAAGAGATGGGTAAATCATGGAAAACCGAACTACCTGACCCTCTTTGGGCATACTAAACTGCGTATAAGACACCCATAGGCATGTCTCCCTATCAAATAGTATATGGGAAGACTTGTCATCTTCCTGACAAATTAGAGTTCAAAGCACAATGGGCCATTAAGAAGTAGAACATGGATCTAAAACAAGCAGGGCAAAATTGGAAAATACAAATAGCAGAACAAGAGGAGTGGAGAGAAAAAGCATATCATAGTTCTAGGCTCTACAAAGAGAGAACTAAATGATGGCATAATAAAAGAATTAAAAAGAAAGAGTTCAATCCTAAAGACAAGGTATTGCTGTTTAATTCTAGGGTACGACTTTTCGGACATGGCAAATTACGAAGCAAATGGGATGGACCCTTCAAAGTTATTGCTTCATCATCACATGGGGCCATCACTCTACAAAGCGATGAAGGTAACCTCCTTAAAGTTAATGGTCATCGTTTAAAGCTTTACTATGAACCCAAAATGCATGATTTAAATGAACTAGACATAGTAGAATTTCTATGTTTCTGATTCAGTGCTAAGTTTTCATGTGAAAAGTTAGTTCTACTACCAATTTGGGCTATAAGACCCACTTTTGTATAGCAATTTTCAAATGTCATAGCATTTGGGCCCTTTCTCTACCTCCTAGAACCATGGCAGGGCCAAAGGCCAAAGTGGCTCGTCGCCCGATGCCATGGTGGATTGACCGATCCCCCCGAGGCTCTATCTGCTCGCCCACATACGGGAGTGGATAACCCTTTTTCAATCATGATTATCCTCGATGATGTTATCCATTCAATCGTGGGATAATGATTGTAGATCTAATCCATCTTCTTTACCCTTCTATATAAGCTGGTCCCCATCTCTCCAATCATCACCATGACTCACCAGTCGATTCTAGCCTCCAAACCCTTGCCAAAACCCTAGCCATGGGCAGTATCTCACCATCCAAGCTAGGCAACATCACCAACGCTCGACTCATGGCTGCTCGGTTCCTAATCGACGAGATCAATGCCACCGGCATCATAGAAGCAGCCCCGCTCGCAATCGCGCCACCACCAAGGAGCCCCTAGGGACTCCACAAGGGAAGAGCCCGAGGAGCTCCCCCCGCCATCGCCCGACCCCAGGGGTGGTCGGGCCGACCTTGGGGAAGCGCCCCCTCAGCTCTCCTTCGCCGAGGCCACATCCCCCGCCGATGGAGTTCGCCGAGAAGTTTTGGGAGAATCTCGGAACCCCGACCTACCATGGGGAGATCACCCCCAAGAAGCCCATCATCCGATTGTTCCCCGCGCCAGATCTACCGACTCCTACTCCGGCGGATGAGAAGACGAAGGTGTCTCCCTCCGATGACACCCTCCAGCTCACGGACACCACAAGGAACACGACCCCCAACCCAAAGTAGCAGAAGTACCAGATTACGGGGCACCAAGCTCCCGTCCGGTCGCTACAAGAAGGTGCTGGTTCACCAGCCGACCTCCTCCAACACCAAGGGCACTGACGAATCCCTATCAGCCCCCTCGGTGCGTCGGCACCTCACACCACCTACTAGAGTGCCTGGGGAAATGGAGAACAATGACAATGAGGAGGAGACGGTGGAGACCCTCAAGGCCAAGCTAGTTAGCCTTAGGGCAAAGTATTGTGCAAAAAAGGAATACGGCCAATGTTCTTGGATTGAGTTACTTGCAAAAAGTCACTGCCGCAATGCATATGTTGAGTACTTATGGTGTTCTAGCTGATGCCATAGTTGAGTATGTTCGCATTAGCGAAAGTATTGCACTTGAGAGCCTATGTAGATTTGTTTCTACAGTTGTTCAAATTCTTGGAGATGAATACCTCAGATATCCCAATGAGGCGGACACAACACGCTTACTTGCAATCGGTGAGCAAAAAGGCTTTCTAGGAATGTTAGGGTCTATTAATTGTATGTATTGGGCGTGGAAGAACTATCCATATGACAAGTAGGGTCAATACAAGGGGCACATCGACAAGCCCACTATCATTTTGGAGGCTGTTACTTTAGATTACGTATGGATATGTCATGCCTTCTTTAGAATGCCCGGGTCTCATAATGACATCAATATTTTTCATAGATCTCCTTTTTTGTTTGATAACCTGGCGGAAGATAGTGCTCTAGAAGTCAACTATTCCATTAATGGCCATGACTACAAAATGGGTTATTATCTTGCAGATGGTATATATCTGTCATGGGCTACTTTAGTCAAGTCCACTCTTCCTATGGTGAACAAGAGGCAATACTTTGCTAAAGCGCAAGAAGCAATGAGGAAGATGGTCGAGAGAGCTTTTGGGGTTCAATCTAGGTTCACCATTGTTCAAGGACCAGCTCGCATTTGGGACATTGAGACATTAGCATTGATCATGAGGGCTTGTGTGATCATGCACAACATGATTGTGGAAGATGAAGGATCCGTGGTCGACCCTAACGAGTGTTTTGATTATGGTGGTGACAATGTCCAACCTGCTCATGGCCAGACTACTCGTACGCTTGTTGAATTTATTGACACACTTAGAATGATCAGGGACAAGGAAACACACGTGCAGTGAAAGAAGACCTCATCAAACACTTGTGGAACCATCATCCAAATTTATACTAGTACACTATGATTTTATTGAGTGGCATAGATTTTTTTTGTTTCTTTGTTTCTATCAATTCATGTTTTTATTCAAGTATAATGAACTTTGTTTTTAATAATTATAATCGGTGATTTATTCTGTACAGTGATTGTGCCAGACTAGTACACTATATGATTTGATTGAGTGGCATAGATAATTGTATTCGTACACTATACGATGGAGCAGCACGTCACCAAGGATTTCACATAAAATGATTTGCCAGGCACCATAGTGCAGCAGCAAGTCATCAAAGATTTGCCACCACCGCACAGCTGCAAATCGATTTCAAAATCTGCTCTGCAGCACTAGTTCAGCAGTTTGCCGGCCACCTGACGAGCACTATGACAAATCATGAACAGGAGCATGCACGTCCAGTTGAGAAAGGAATAAGTGAAACAAACAGGCAGCAACAGGACCCAAACGTACAGGAGAATTCACGTTAATTTTAGAAAGGAATAAATGAAGTACTGATGCATACAATAAACAATACTTGAAAGCAAATTAATCCCATGCATGTAATTGTGCTTCGATAATGCTTTGGCTGAATAAAAAATACTAAGATTTGTGTTAAATAAATAAAGGTTTAGATGAAGTTATAAAACAAACTGAACAAGCTTTGACCACGCAATGATACAACGAAATTTAATTTGCAACACGCCCAGCTAGAATCTGCTTCTGCATCGTCTCAAGCCACTCACGCTACAGCAGGTTGAGGGAGGCCATGTCCGCAAACATAATTTCTTTCTCTTGTTTGATCAAGTCCGCTTCAACTTTTTTTTCTTCCGCATGAGCCTTTTTTCTTCATTCGATTTGATACAGCTTCTTCTCTAGCTCTAGTGCTTCCTTGTCTAGCTCAAGTGACGCCACGAACCTCTCCTATTTTGCCTTCTCTTTTTCCTTGTTGAAAACCTCCTTCTTTGCCCACAGCTTGTCCAAAGCCAGAGAACAAGCTTCGGCACCTCCTTGCCTAAGATTTTCTTTTGCCTTCTTTATCCCGTCTGCCCTTTTCCTTGCTCCGGATTCTTTAGCAATAACATCTATGCCTTGTTCGTTGTTCGTGGGTTCTTCATCCCTTGGCCTAGACACCTTTGTGGCCTTCTGTTTCCTCTTGCTTGCTGCTTGTTTCTCCAGCTCAGCAAGTTCTATCATCTTGGCATTCCACTTGTCATGCCCCTTCAGTATGTTCCAACAAGGTATAAGAGTGAATGACTTTTTGTCCATGTCTAGTTCCATGTACAACTTCAATGCTTCTGTGATCTATACAAGAAATTAGTCAACATACATATTAGTCTCAAATTAACCAAACTAAAGTAAAAGAATAAACATATTTTACGTACCTTGTCTTGGGTAGTTTGTCCACTTTGATTCCTACGTTCAATTGCCTCATAGCATGAACAAAACTTGTTGACTTGAGTCTAAATAGTCAGCCACGCATAATGGTGTTAGAAATCAGCTCTTGCACACACACACAATTCACACACAGGAACATAGAGAGATTGGAGAGGAAGAGTGAGCTTTTCTGTATTCACTTTTCATCTTGTGTTACAGCTAAAAGTGACTCCCTATATAGAGGAGTTCACAGGATGGATACAAATTTACACAGTGTTTCAACTCTTTGATTTCTTCCTCCTCATTAATTTGGCCACTATTCATAGTCTTTGTTCACATACTGTTTTGGTCATGCAAAGACTATGATTTTCAACAAATGGAACTCTCTGTCCTCATGGCTACAGTTTTCTTGTATTTCTCAAAATAAGCATGAACTCTACCCCAAAATGTGGTATGATTTTGGTTGGCCCTGTTGATGGGATCTTTGCTAGCGTGTGCACCTACGCAAACAACTTCATCTTCCTTCCAATGAAATTTTTTGGTCCACTTGGATCCCTTTGTAGTACAACTTGCCATAACTTTGACATTCACATCTTGATTAGTTTGAGTATCTTGAGACATTGGAATGGTGAGGTCGTCCAAACCAGCAACTTGATCATCTTGTCCATTCAGAAGAATGTCCAACAAGAAAGCATCTCCTTCGACATCCATGAGTCTAAAAAATGGAAAAATACAATTGAGAAGAAAATTGCAATATATAGTACTGCTACACATCATCGATCAGCAATATATAGTACTGCATGTGTATAGTATGTTGATGAAAGAAAATTACAAGACTTGTTGGTCAGGACATTGCAAGACAATTTGATCAAGGACTAGAATAAATGAAGGCTAACTGATCATGGCCACTAGAACATGAGGAAGCACATACCTCAACACCAGAGAGCACAGTTTGATCAGGATCTAATCCGGAGGACGTCGAGGCCGGCAACCTGTAGGCAACATATATACGAGTTTCACTGTTTTAGGCAAGAACATCTACACAATGGTGGCCCGGCCATAAAGAACGATAAGAACCCTAGATGACCTAGCGAGTACCGTAACTGGGCATGAACATCTACACAACAGTGGCCCTACCATGAGAAAAAGGAATGAGTAGCGTACCTGAATGATCGAGGGCCCTGTTGCCGTCGATCGCGTCGCAGAGAAGATCGGCGGCGGTGTGACTCCGAAGGCACAAAGAAGATAGGCGGTGGTGTGACTCGAACAAACAAAGAAGGTCAGTGACAGCCATGCAAGTTCCCATGGGATCTTAACACGTACAGGAGCGGAGGCATGTGCGGGAAAGGAGGCACGCGCGAGCGGGAGAGGCCGCAGCGGGGCGGGATTTCGTGATGCCAAGTGAAAACCATGCGTGAAAATATGCGCGTGAGAGGCCGATGAATGGCATGTTGCTAAAGACGCCAAGTTCATTTGCCAAGCCATTAGAGGGTGATTTCTCTTGTTTTGCCAAATTTACAAGGATGCCAAGTCATTTTGCAAAACTCTTAGAAATGCTCTTAGACGGTTTTGCATATTTTGTTTGGCAAAATTGGGAGTTTGCCAAGTCTCAAATAAATATGACAAAAGTTCAAAGATTCAATCTCCAATGGTTCCCCATTATAGACTTGGCAAAAACAAAATATTTGGGCCCCATTATTTGGTGGCCCTTTTTTTCCATGCTCGCGCGTCTTGTGTGGTCGTGCACCGCCAGTTTGTTCGTCGTGGGAAAGGAAGCCTGCCTACAACTCTCTCTTCTAGGCACACATAAATAATTAGGATATTGAATCCATGGATTACCTCAACCCACACCAGCGTTGATGAAACGACGACGCCCTGTGGAACAGCCGAGTCGAGCGTACGGGAACAAGCAGCGGCGGGAAGGGATGCACGGGAAAAAACTGGCGGTGGGAGGCGACGCGGGGGAAGAAATAGCCCATGACTTGTCTATGCCAAACCTGAAAAGACTTGCATATTTGGGAGTCCTTCCCAGGTTTTTGCTAAGTTAACAAAATTGCCAACCCCATTTGCCAAACCGTTGGATAGCAGATATTTGGACTTTTTGGCAAAAACAAGATTGCAAAGCCCATTTGCAAAACCGTTGGAGTTGCTCTTAGATACCTACTTACTTGGTACTTTGTTTAAAATGTGAATGGCGGTTTTTAAGGCCTCCATCCACAAACTCAGTGGCAAAATTGAGTAACTCATCGTACTACGCACCATGTCCATTAGGGTATGGTTGCATCTTCTAGCCATTCCATTCTACTAAGGATCCCCTGGTGTACTGACCAACTATGCCATTTTCCTACAAGAACTTTACAAAAGGTGTAGGAACTTGGCCATTGGGGTATGTCACCCATAGCACTCTCCACCATGATCGGATTAGACTACTTTAATCTTTAAATTATGCTGATTTTTAACTTTAGGCTTAAATATCTTGAATTTAACTAATGCTTCCGATCTCTCTTTATTGGATAAATGTAGCAATAACAAAAGTAATCATCTGTGAATGTTATAAATTAGTCATAACCATCCACACTTTTCATAGAAATTGGTCCACAAATATCAGTGTGGATTATCTCTAAGATTCCTGTGCTTCATTTGGCATCTTTCTTAATTTTCTTTACAAACTTTCCATTAATGCATTCTATACATTGATCTGAGTCTAAGAACTTTAATGGAGAAAGAATCTCATTCTTTATTAATCTTTCTATTATCCAACCTAAAATATGGCCTAAACGTCAGTGCCATAACTTCGACGAAACATTTTGAGTTCTCTTTCACTTTCTATTCAATATTCTCACAAAGATAATAAATAAAGATCTTCTTGCTAGAACACAAGAGCAACACATTCATTATTAAATAGTATCTCACACTTGCCATCTCCAAAATGGCAACCACAACTATCTTTATCTAAACATGAGATACTAATTAAGTTTCTTTGTAATGATAGAACAAATAAAACATCTCTAAATAATAATGTGAAGCCATCAGGGAGCTGTAGAGGAAGAGTGCCAAAAAGCTTCTTCAACATTAGCACAAACTCCATTGGTGACTCTAACCCATGTTGTGCTTGCAATGTCCTTATCAAATGGAAACCCTATAAATAATAAGCAACATGAACAGTTGTACCAGAATCAATCCACCAAGTAGATTTTGCATATTGTACATATAGAGACTCATTACAAATGTAATAATGTTCTCACCTCTGTTTGCCTTGATCTGCTTTAAGAAGCAAGGGCAATCTTTCTTATAATGCCCCTTCTTCAAGCAGTGAAGACACTGGTTTTTGTCCACTACCACTTGTTACTACTGAGATCGATGCTGCAGGGGCTTCTTTTTTTGTGCCTTTGAGAAGTTAGGATTGAAATTCTTTTTCTCGTCCTTCACATTTGATAGAGCCACCATGTGAAGCCTTTATCCTGTCCTCCTCTTGAACACATTAGCTATAAGCTTCTCCAATTTCCATGCCTCAAGTTGTAAGTTGTAGGTCACAACAAAAGTTTCAAATTCCTTTGATAGGGAAGCAAAAATTAGATAGATAAGAAACGTCTGTGACAATTCCAAATCCATTGGTTTGAGCTTTGAGGCCAAAGTGTGCATCTTTAATATGTGCTCTCTGACCCCGTCACTAGTGTAGCTCTCTATCACCAACTGCTTGATTAGTTGGGTAGCATATTTTTTTTAAAGAGCTAGTGATTTGACTCTTCCATCTATTTAGATACTCAGTGACTGAGTCACAATCTGGTATTGAGCTCAAGATGGTAGGGTCAACAGTGTCCTTAACCACATCACACATATTTATGTTGGACTTTTCCCACATCTTTTTGTTGGTCTTTAGGGTGATAAATTATTTCACCCATGACTGATTACCCTCATGTGCTGCTTCTATAGCAGGGTGATAGTGGAGTATAGGATTGATCACTAGACCTACCCGAGGTTGAAAGATTATGATGTACATCCTAGTTGGCACTCAAGTGTGTTCCAACCATGATTCTATCACCGCCATGATTCTATCACCGCCATGACTCTATCACCGCCAAGCTTACTTGTAACACAACTATTGAGGGCACTGCAATATAGGATCTGATGGTCTTTCATAACACTTTTCTATTGGGTAGGAGGAGGACTGCTACTTCCCTTGCTGCCGGAGTGGTCAGTTAGTAAGAAAACATAGCGGCTTCCCTATGGGGGAACTACATGTTCAGGCCTACTTTGGACTACTTGAGTAGGGTCAACACTAGCTGGGATCAAACCTTAGATGATTTGGACACCATGGGGAAGATGTATAGGAGACCACCAAGTTAAGGAGGCAACTTGGTGGTCTAGATCTATGGAAGCCAAGTGCCGTCATCTAAGTCACCAAGGAGGCACCGAGGTAGCCATGTGATGCTCACACCCACACCAACCTAGACCCATAGGAGTCCTACCATTCCAAAGAAATAATCACACATCGTCTTATGCAAGACGGTGTTTAAGTTTAAGTTAATGTTTGAACTCATGTCGCTTAATGCTTGGATGCTTGATTAGATTTTTGTTACGAGTGTGATGAGTCAGGGGCATGTCCAAAATTAATTATTTTAAGGTTAAAACACAATGTTTTATGAATAAATAGTTGGGTTCGCCCTTGTTTCTGAATTTTTTCCTAAGCAATCTACCTTTATCAGTTTATATCTCTAGTTTTGGTTGTGCAAAAATCATGACATATTTATGGACATATGTAAAGTATCTATGGCTTTGGACTCACCTTATATTTGTTTAGTTCGGGAGTTACAGCAATTACAAGTTGATGCATCTGTGTAGTTAGAATTTTGGAACAATTTTGGTTATGGCTTATTTTCATCTAGTTTAACTTCTGAATCTAGCAAGTGTTGCATAATAACATTGTCGATAATTTCATAAAATTTTGAAAAAGAGCAAGCCTTCATTAGATTAACTGATAGCAAGTTATGTCTATTTTACTGAACTTCTAGCCAGGTGAACAAAACAACAATGCACTACAATAGGCACAACTTTCTCTCTGCTAATCCATTGAAGGAGTTCTTTATATTGTTGGAAAGATTATGAAATTCTCTACAACTTTGTTCTAAAATTCAGAAGTTAACTAGGTGAAAATAGACCACAACTAGGACTCTTTTAGAATTCTAATAACATAGATGCATCAACATATAACGGTTATAACTCCAAAACCAAAACAAATATGAAGGTAATTCCAAGGCCATATGAAAGATACATAAGTCTACTTTCAACCATAAATGTACCAGAATAAGAGATATAAACTGATAAAGGTAGACTGCTAAAAAACAAAATTTGGGAAACAAGAGATAAGCTAACTCAACTATTTATTCATCAAAGCCTTATGTCTTAACCTTAAACTAGATTATTCTAGACATGCCCACACCCCATCATAGATATTACAAAAATTCAAATCTAGCATTAAGCATTATTACAAGCATTCAAACGTTAAATGACAAGAGTTTGAATGTTAAACTTAAACTTAAACACACTTTCACATAACTACATGTGATTACATCTTTGGAATGGATAGCCTCGTATGGGTGCAGGTTGGTGCGTGTGTCAGCCTTATTACCATGTCCACCTCTGCACCACCTTGGTGACTTAGTAGTCTAGGATGGCCACCGCAGATCTAGACAACTAAATTGCCCCCTAGCCCATCTCTAGCAATCATCTAGGTAATCTTCCACATAATGATTAACTCATCCAAAGTCTAATCCCAGCTAATGGGGACCCTCCCAAGTAGTCCAAAGTAGCGTTAACATATAGTTCTTCCATTGTGGACCTAGCTATGTTGTAGATAGACTGACTACTCTCGTGGTGAGGGCCCCCATCCAATGGAGAAGTAGCTGTTGCAGTAGACCATCATAGAATAGCAGTGTATGCAGTAGCTGTCGCACGGGTGAGCATGGTGGTGCTGCCATCATAGTTGGAGGGAATCTGAGTCCCATCTCAAATGTACACCATAGTTTCATAAAAGCTTGTGAACTTTGGGTGAGTCTAATGCTCATTCTTATTCTGCACTGTCATCTTGTCGTAGAAATAGTGCAAGAGGGTAATGAGGCATGGGTGGAACAAGTCATTGCCCTAAAGGTCATAGTGCAGCTCTCGATAAGCATCCCACTGCTACTAGCAGTCATCGCCCTTGTCACCACCATTGCCCTCATCACCTCAATTATTGTTGAATTTCGGAGAGCTTGCAGGAGCCCAAGTTGGTGTAAAATGGTTGAAGGTGATTCACCAAGTGTTGGTGTTCTGAATGAGCACCAATTGGTAAATTTCTATATGTGCATTTATGCCCAAATGGTTCACTAAGAGGACACAAGGTTTATACTAGTTAGGCCGAGTTGTGTTACCTAGTACAGTTTGTAGCATGGGTTACAAACGGTCGGGAGAGGGAGGGACTCCCATGTCTCTGTGTGCATGCGTATGTGGTTGCAAAGTGTGTAGTTTGTTGTGCAATGGTGTTCTAGCTCAATGCCTTGGCATGGCAACTCGTCCTCCCTTTAAGAAGGGGGTTGGATACAAGAGAAATCTTTGTGGCTTAGAAGATGAGAAATGGTGCATACATAAAAAGAGGAAAAGAGGAAAGAGAAAAAATGGTGGTGGGGTAGTTTGCCTTCATGCTTGGGTTCATAGCGTCCTTTTTCCCTATGGATGAGCTGATGATCCATGCCATTGGCTATGTCCATGGTACCTTAGGAAAGGCTGCCCTTGCATATGCAGTGCGGGGTAAGATGTTGTAGTTAATTTAGATGCATCCCGTATCGGGTTAGGTGTAAATAGTGCTGCCATGTTCCCATATAGAAGCTTATGTTTGCCCATGCAAGCGCCCACTATTAAGTCATGCCAATAGTATTTTAGTGAATTGTCATGTTGTAAGGATGACATGATGCTCTAGATTCACTCCGGTCAATGCATAGTTCAGACGCGCAGCCATGGCCACAGTGATCACAATGCCCTCTCATGTCCTCATCGTGGCCCATCCCTAGGGTCATGCGGGACGAGGCTATGGGTGAGGAAGATGATGAACCCGCATGGGAGGTCGTACGAGTCACCTGGTCCCTAGGGTTAGGATTTTTGATCGGTCCCACCTGTCGGAAGGCGAGTCGGACGAGCCGGGTCCTCCCAGGGTCAAGATTGTGGTCTTGCCTAGGGGTCATGCAGGATGGCTTTGATTCCATGGGAGTCGTGGTCTTTGAGCGGGACACATCTATATTTGGTCCCCTTGGACTTCTCTTGATGCGGTTCTCGAGCCTAGTTATATGATGATTTTAGGCTATGGGTTTATACACCATGTATTTCACCTCTAACAGTAGCCCCTAAGTCTTTGGAGGCATGGGACACACCTATAGAGACTTGCATTTTAGATGAGCATGGTAGGGTTGCGGTTTTGTTCACCGGGCGTAGCCCTCGAGTCTAGAGGTGTAGGACACACTAACAGAGACTAATACAAGCGGTCTAGGGCATGGAGGTATGCATTGTTTGTCATGAGGTATTTCGCCAAGAGTCGCCTATCATAATAATAGCGGGGTTTGAATCATGGGGTGTTGATGAGACGGGACGAAGCCTCGGTGGCTACACATCTTTAACCCGACGTGGGGAGACAAAAGGACTGGTGGCATTCTTGATTCCCGCGCTATGTGGCTTGTGACCACGTGTTTCCCCTAGGGATAAGTGGGCTAGGTGCAAGTAGGCTGGTGGTGCATTAAATAGGTTTATGACCCAAGAGGCATCCCTTCTCTTTATAGGGAAGGTCGAGGCACTTGACCTTCCCATCACATCACAGCCCTCGCTCCCTTCCTCTTCCAAGTTCTCCTCTAAGAGATGGAGCATAGTAGCTCTTCTAGGCGCATGAGGGCTGGGGAGCAAGAGGTGGATGGCCCTACTGCTGCTCATCATCGTACAGAGGAGCGGACGTTCATCGATAGCAGCCATTGTCTATCCACCGGGGCATCTCGATGGCGAGCAAGTCCTAGGGCCCACTAGTAGCACCCACGACGCCCCCATACTTTAGAGGAGGCGATGGAGAGGCTCTTAGTCATTGAGATGGTGGTGAGGGCGCTAAAGGAGGGAGCGCTTGGCCATAGCTAACGGGAGGCGGCGGACCTTCATTGCATTGATGAAGGTTTTTCCTTTGCTCGACTGTTCCAATTTGCTCTTGCGCTCATGATTATTAGTTTCTTTAGAGGCACTAGTGGAGCTGCAGTCACAAGCATGAGGTGGCCATTGACCTCATGAACTTCATGCATGCTCCGGCGAGCCAGGCCTAGGAGCGCTTGCTTATGGCACGCATGAGTGTTTGTGAGGTCATTAAGCGTGGTGTTCGCCACTGTGCAGCCATCATGCTTGTGATGGCGGAAGTGCACACTGACACCGATCTGACGGATATGGAGGGCTTCTCCTTAGTACAAGGTCTGGAGGACTACATCAGCCTCCTTCCACAATAAGAGGCGGTGGTGAACATAGTCTCAGCCCTAGTTTGGATGACATAGGTACTCAATAGAGACCTATAGTCAGCTCGGTGGTGCTCTACCTTTTTTATAAATAAATATATTTAATTATTGTCTAGAACTTTATGAGAATCATTTTGATGTGTCTTTGTTCAATATGCGGATTCTGTTTCATATTTTTACCTCATGTTTAGGCCAACAGTCGGCCAAGCCGATGGTCTTACATTTTTAGGAAGGTAAAAATGATCGCATAAAATTAGTTTGACTGGACATTTGAGTAAAGTGACCCCCTACTCATCTGCGACCGTGTGCTCCTATCCATACGTGCTCCAGGTCGCTAAGCGTACGCTGCGCCTGAGGGCTCATATCCATGGGATGGACTCTTTTGCCCTCGGGTCCCTCGGATGGGAGTGGTTGTGGATGGGACATTTCTGCCCTTGGCCCTCCAGGAAATCTCCAAGTATGCTTGGGTTCGGTCAGGAGGTAGAGCTCGTTAACCCCTCGCATATCCTTTTCATGAGGACGGGTCAAACAACACCACGCCATCCCTTTTCATGAGCTAAGTTACAAGTGGGTAGTTTGAGTGAAGCCTAGATTCTTGGCTGTCATTGTTGGCATGTTGAGTTACTAGCCTCATTAATCTAGGTAGTTGGTTCGTACCTTTTCTCTAGTTCTTTTGTTTGTCCCTAAGGGCTCATTTGCCTTTTCCAAAAAATTCCAAACTAAGAGATCAACTTTAGACTTGAACGCGACTCAAGAAGGCCCAAGACACTTCGCGTGTTGGGACAGCGACCGCCAGTGGGCTTTTGTCTCGGGTCGATCCTTACTCAAGTGGTCTTGAGCGGCTGTTGAACCTTTCGTTAGCCACCCTTCAAACTCCAAGCCGCAATGGACCTTGTTATGATTGAGCCATGCCTTGACTTATCATATTAATATAATTAAGGTATGAATGATTGTATAAACTTAAACAAGAATTGAAAGAAGACTCAAACGCTTTTGTACAGAGGGTACTTTAAACTAGAGAAAGATTGGGAAAATAGATTTTCTACCAATGATGGCGCTTGTGCCTCCTGGACTATGGCTACGCAAGCTCATAGCCATCATCATTGTCGAAGCCATCGCTACTAAGGAGGTAGTCGCAAACATCAAAGAAGTGGCGTAGAGCCATGGGGTCCCTAGACTCAGAGTTGCTAGAGCTGACATCACTGTTGTCGTTATTTTTGTTGGTGTTGGTGGCAGAGGCTATCTCATTGATCGCAAGCACTTCAGTGATGGCCAGGACATGGTGAGTGGGTAGATCTACGAGTACCTCTCTTGTGGGTAGGCTTGGGCATGAAGCAAGCCGGCGATCCCTTCTCCCAGTGCGCACCATGCTGGTTCATGCTAACCTTGGATAACTGAAGCTACTAGGCCAGTGCTCTTCGACGGCTATTGTTCGCCGATGTACAAGTGAAGGTGGCAAGGGACTCAGTGATAGCTTTGATGTCATCGACGAAGGGGGAAGGAGGACCATATCATAATCCACCCCCATGTAGATGGAGTCTAGGCTCCCAAACCAAGTGAGAGAGTCTAGATTGAAGCATAGGTTAGGATTGCAAAGCATGCAATTTGTTGTGCGATGATGTTCTAGTTCAATGCCATGCCATGGTGACTGACCCTCCCTTTATAGACTGAAGGGAGGGGTTGAATACAAGAGAAACCTCTATGGCTTAGAAGATGAGAGAGATAGTGCATATGTAAAAAGAGGAAAGAAGAGAAAAAAAGCGATGGTAGGGTAGTTCACCTTCATGCTTGGTGTCATGCCGTCCTTCTTCCCTGTACGTGAGCTAACAAAACATGCCATTGGCTATGTCCATGGTACCATAGGAAAGGCTGCCCATGCAAATGCAGTGAGAGTAAGGTGTTGCAATTGATTTAGCCCCGTACTAGGTTAGGCGTAATAGTGTTGCCCTATTCATGTAAAGTAGCGTATTTTTGCCTATGCATGTGCCCATTATTGAGTCGTGCCAACAATGGTCATACTATAAGACTGTCTCCAAGAGACAACCTAAATAGTGACCCAAACCCATTTTATGTCTTGCATCCAACAGAATAGGCAATCCAAACACCAATTTTATGTAAGAGGAGAGAGGAAAGGCAAATATGCATCCTCCATTGATCTTCTCTCTCCTTGACCCAAATGCACGAACGGTCAGAGGCGGAGTGGGTGTCAAGGCAGGGCCAGCGCTAGGAGTCTTGGGAGTGATCCTGGCTTCCCTACTTGTGGTGGTGAAGGAGGTGGTAGCGCGCACATTGCAGCCTTTAGGAGCAATGCTGGCTTCCCCACACATCATGCTGGTGAAGGAACCCGCTGCCACCCCACGCCTTGTAAAACATCCCCTCATGCACACATAAGACTTTACTCGATTTTGTCTTTAAAATCAGGTATGACATTGAGGACCTAGACATGCTGCTCACATTGTTCATGTGCTAGGGTTTGGTCAGTGTCACTGGTTGTCTAACCACTGAAACGACCCGACTTTTCACGAAGGAAAAGTCCACACAGTCGAAGTTTAACATGACCTTTCAAATCATATTACCCATATTCTAGTAAATACCAAATCCATACCACATAAATAGAGTGCAATAGTAAAGTTTACATAAACTTATTACAACACCAAAGGTGTGAATCACAAAATAGGCATCAACCGGAACAGCTTGGGGGTGCGGAAAATGTTCATCAATCGCCAACTTGAGCGTAGCGACGAAACCCTCTATCCATCGTACTCATCAGAATTGTACATCTCCTCATAACCTGCATGCCAAAGTATCAATATGATATGTACTGGCCACATCCACCCTATGCTTTGCTTTGTAGAATTGGATGCACAGGGTTTTAACAAGAGACCTATATTTGGCTATGGTTTCCTATGTAGAGATAGTCATGTATAATAAGTAATTTAATCAAGTTTAACACCACATCCACACACCATCCACCCATCCATTTACTCCTCATCCACATCATCCACTACACCACATCTCACTTAGGTTGACAGGCCAACTCCCGCTCGGCCTGTCTCAGCGGTCCAAGACCGGATCTATCACACACCCAGGGGGAAGAAAAGAAGGACTCATCTCTCTATTCCAGCCAGCACGGTCACTAGGATAAGGTCCATAGCCGACGAGTCAACTATGTATCGATCGATCAACCATAAGACTCTATAGAGGTTTCACATACCCACAAGATCTACCTTCATCGCTGACTGTCGTCAACTAGGCTGATTCCGACTGCTTGCTAGCCTAGGACGATGCCACCCTACCTCTCAGCCCTAGAACACCCCAAGTATAGTCTGGAATGGCTGATACTATGAGACATGGTGTGACATCCCGAATGTCACAGCAACCATGTTGTCTCGAAAGGGTGTGAGTCTCTCATACCCGTACCTCCCTACACACTTTCCGCCCGATAGTAGTGACATCGTCCTACCAAGTAGTCCAGCCGTCTCGTACCATATAGAGCGAGTGGGATGTAAATTCCCGGTTGGTCCGAGTACCAGTAAGTCCTTAGGGTTGACTAAGACAGAATGTCTTCACCCGGTTTACCATTTTATGTGCCACCATAGCACCTCGACCCTAGGCTCCGCCCCTCAGAGGCTCACACCCAGCATCCACCTCATCACATGTACCCGCCATAGGTATTCCCATCATCATAGGATGCCCAGGTAGCATCACATGGCAAGACTTGCCCTCGACTCGTCGTATACTCCGGCTTAGTTGACTCAACCCTCACCCTCCACCCACCCGAGACACACACAGCATCTCCCTCATATGGCACCACGTGCCTAGTAACCATATCCATCATCATAGTTTGTTTATAGAGTAACAAGTAACAGTAATCAAGCAAGTGTGTATCTATCCTATCAGTGGGTAAGCAAGGGAAAGGGTTACGTCAAGGCAGGGGTTTGATCAATATCATCTACCATGCATCCCTACTTAAGAGTACATTCGAGAAAGTAAAGCACTAGCAGTTTTAGTAGTTGCAATGCATAATAGGTTCTAAGAGTTTGGGTGGGATGTGGCTCCTTCAGAGCAGTCGTCACCTAATTCCTCCTGGTAGTCCCGATCGTCCTCAGTCCGCTCCTCATCCGACTCTAAAATGACATGGTTAAAGTCACGTTAGCGACTCCTATAGAAGCATAGAGAACAAATAACAACAAAAAGATCCAAATGCACTCAAACATAGGTTCATTGCGTAGAGCCCAATTTTAGATGAATTTAGGAACTTGGTTCACCAAATTTGGAGTTCATATGAAGGAGTTATGATTTTCTAAAGTTTAATCATTTTCTAAAAATATAAAAGGCTGGAAAAAATCCTGGCTGTGACATGTGTCGCGCTATCTCATGGGCCTGGTGGGTCGGGCCGGGCCCACCACATGTTAGCATAGTGGCGCGCCAACGTCGGCCATTGGATCTGGGCTGGGGCACGGCCCACAGCGCAGTGGCTCACGGTGGACATGCAGTATCTGGTCTATGGGCCCTTGGCATGGTCCATGATGGACTAGGTTCACCCCCCTCTCTCTGTCTCCGGTCCATGTGCATCGGGTGTACGGCGCCTTCTCCTTTCCTTCTCTTCTCTTCCCGCCGCTACGACGCTTTGCCGGCGACGGGCGCACGCACACGGTGGCTAAGACGGCTCTAGGGGTCCTTCTAGCAAGCGCAGCGGTTCTAGACGGCTCCGGCGAACTACGCGGAAGGTTCTACGGTGGCTGGGGCACTACGGGTAGGTCTGACCACGGCGGTGCGGCTCGGCGGCGGCGGCGCGACGCGTGGACGAGGCGGTGGTGGCGCCAATGCCAAATTAGGAGCGTGGTCCATCATTTGAAGACTCTATGCATGTGTTGGACTTGCCGGCGACGACCAAAACGCACGGTGGTGCGGTTTGTGGGGTTGCCGGCCGCGGCGGAGCTCCGGCATTACGGTGCTCATGCAGCCAGTGCGTTGAAGCGGTGCTGGGGCTCCTACTACTCTCGGCTAGGTTCAACGGCGCAGGGCGAAGCTTAGTGGTCCACTAGTGGAGGGTGGAACGGCTGGTATGGCCCAGAACGCGTGCGGCATAGCTGCGCTCCGCGGATCACCACCAATGGCATGGTGGTCGGTTTGGGATGTCCTGTGTCCTTCCCCTCTATTCCGTGTGCGCATGAGATACTCTATCGTGGGCAGGCATAGCCATGAGGTCCGTTGGCTCCCGAGTTCTACGATCTCATCGGAACAACGGCTCGCCACCATCGGGCGTGAACGCGGTGGTGTCACGATGGCGTCAGGCTAATCTATCCTCGCGGAATCGAACGATTGGTCAGGGCTAGGCAGTGCGCATGTGCGTGTGCTGCATGATCCAGAGCCGGTATTCGCTCGGCCTACGCGCCATGGCGGAGCGCCATGGCCAAAGAGGGCGAGGTTGGAACGACAGCTTGGTGGCACTCACCTCGGTGCTGGGGTGGTAGGATAGCGGTGCAGGCTGAGTTGTCACCATGGCGAGTCGGTGCCGTGCCATGCAGAGTTGCCCCTGTCGTTGTACAGGCCGTCGTCCTTGTTGGCGGTCATTATCGACAATCTTATACCACCAACTATACCCTAAAAAGGAGATAACTAGCATGCTTTACACACATATACATTTACTATTGACCTATTTCCACTTGTACTAGAGAAATATTGTTTTGCAGAAAACATTTATTGAAATAGTGGAAAAGGTCAAGAGAATGCGCTTTCTGACAAGGCGTATTCTACAAAAAAGCAAAGCCCAATCCAAAAGCCACATCTGGGTGAACCACCACCACAGGAGAGGTCCAGGGCCAGCCCATGGCCCACTGGCCAAAGGCGGTGCCGAGGGGGGCTGCCCCTGATGCGGGCGCACTAGCCGCACCCCTGCTGCTGCCAAACAGGCCCAGCTTCGGATGGCGGTTCACTTGGTCGGTTGCAAAGGCGGTGCACCCAGGCATTTACTCCATCGGCCTCCAAACCGACCTACACACTAGTATAAAAGGAGGGGAGAGGCCCCCATTCTCACACATACCACACTTGGAAGCCTCTCTCCCTCTCCACACTTGTATCTTTTCTTTTCAGTAGCATTTTGGAGCTAGGCCAAGGCTTGTACTAGGAGGGCAAGAGCACTTGGAGAATTGGTATGATTTATACATTGTTCTTCATTCTAGTTTATATCATGTTCTTCATTTTGTTCTTGTTCTTATTTTATCAATATGGTTATGAACTAGATCTAGATTATTATGTTACTAGTTTAGTATATGATCTTATTTGTTCTATTGTTCATACCATGCACAAGGCTAAGAGCTATCTTGTCCATAGGGATAAGAATATCATGCTCTAGGGTTCATACCTTAGTTAGTTAGTTAGAGTGGAGTAGAGAGGGGTGTGAGGGAGAGTTGGGGAAGAACCATCTTTTTTCGGTCTTTTCCCCACTTGTCCCTCAATGAGCATGTTCTTGGTACCTTAGTGGGATCTTGACCAAGTAGATGTTCATGATTGTTATGGTTTTGTCTGTCTTTTGATTAGATGAGCTTTACCTAAGCTTGTTTGTGGGTTCATTATTTGTTGCTTGGATGAGTAACGGATGCTCTAGTAAAGGGTCCCTGATAAAGACAGATCGCCCTGATCAACGCTAGAGTAGTAGACGATAGCGTAGACATGGTGTCTAGGCTAGAGACTACCTTCATTTGCCTCACACTCAATGGATGAGGAGTAGGCGGTAGGTGGTGACAGCCCTGTCCGTCCCTTGTAATCCCCCACGTTCGGGTGTGGCGTAGAGCTGTAGGCCGGCAACGCTTGGCAGACCAAGTGTTATCCGGTGCCCAAAGTGAACAAGTGGAAGTATTGCTTCTTTAACCTTTAGACCGTGAATTTATAGGAATCCATCTCTAACTTTCACTCTACCCTTGTGTACTTTAGGATGCCAGCTCCAGTTTAGGTTCTTACTTTCTTTCTTCTTTATTCCTGAGAATGGTTTCCGTGTGTGTGTCACACTATCCAAATATCTATCATGGTTTACCCCTGCTATGAACTTTGGTTTACTATACAACATGTTATCTTGTTCATGTACTTAATAGAGTCTTTCATACCTATGCCTTCCTTTGGGATAAATATAAATATGACACCCGGAATACTCATGGGTGAAATGCTACAACGGTAATTCCGTGCGCTTGCGGACTTGTTCTGTAATTGTTAAGAACTACCATTGAGACGTTTCTTGGTTTCATTGCTAGGGATGCGATCTCAGTAATAATGCTAAGAATGCCCACAAGCATTCCTGGCACTGTTGCTGAGAATGTAAAACTAGTGATGACGCTAAGAAATGCCAACAAGCATTTCTGGCGCCGTTGCCGGGAAGGCACTATGTTAAAAGGATCTATTGGAACATGTTCATGATAGTATGTCTATGTAGTAACCACTAGTCATGCAGGATTACTTTGCTTGTTTTCCCCTGTTGTGGATGAAAACAGGATAGTGTTTGACGAGGTTCAAGTTGCCGACAAGCTTCACTAAGAATCCGGAGTCACTCCGAAGGACGGCTCAATTCTTTATTATTTCTCCTTCCAACACTCTGTTGACAACCGAACTCATCACCCCAGCACCATCAACATTGAACTCAAAGGCCTGGATGACACTCCGTGAGTTCTCTGTTCCCATTGTTTCCAACGTGCCTGTTGGGCTCGTTGTCAACATGGGCAACATGAACTTCGTACTAACGACCGGGCTGATCAAGATGGTGTGGGTATCCCCAAATATCAAAAGGTAACGATTCTAATTCTAACTCAAATTTCATTTTGAATCAATTTTAGTTTAAAAAACATTTTGATAGAGAAAGCAAAAGTAAAAAGAATTTCTCATGAACAAGCTTGTCTCTAATGATAAAATTGAAGAAAAAGATCTCTCTAATAACAATGATAAAAAAGTATATAAAAAGAGTTTGTCTTCCACTATGAAAAACAATTGATCATATATGAAATGAAAGAAACACCTTTAGCTCATATTGTTGCTTCTATTTCTGCAAAACAATGTTTATGCGGTGATCACAAGTAGTGGTAAGTCCACTCGTGATCTGCCATGTACTAACCGTGTAGGAAAAGACAAAGAGCTTTGGAAGACAAACCCAAATAACTCTTGGGCATCATGCTAGCTTGGGGGAGACCCCCACTAAAAAAAGAGAAGAAAAAAATGAGTGCTAAAAAAAAGAGAGATCAAGGCCCATGGAGCCTACACACTAGCTGTGTGTGGTTTCTAGCCTTACTGCTCGCCAGAGTCAGTGTGTTATGACTTCCTATACTTTGATCGAGAGAAGTCATCAACAACCATGAGTGAACATGGATGCAACAACCTCAAAAGCATTCATCTACATACCGCTGGTAAGAATACTCAGGTATGCAAATTTTCACCAACCCCTTTACTCATTTATCTTCATGAGAATATAAAGAGTACACTTTTCTTGTTTATGTCACATGCTCTAGTTTGGTTATGTGCACATATGGTACAACCATAGGCTTTTTAAATTAAGCATGATGCCTAGGTTAAAATAGCCTTCTTTAACCAAATTTAGACATGGTGTTTAAATTTTGGTTAATGAACTTTGAGTATATTTCATAAACTATGGAAGTAATTTTATATGGAGATAAAGCAAGGATATGAGCATTTTGTTTTATCATCTCACCCTTGTTTGAGTATAAAAGGTTTGGTGGGAGAAAAAAATACATGTTTTTGTCATCTTTTAATAAACTCCGTTGGATGAATCTTGAACAACCATGCTACCTCATCTACATAAATGTGTTTTGGTTTGGGTATGTTGAGTGAGCTATCAAGCTTTCATGGGCTCTTTTATTTAAAGCATGATGCTTATATTTTTGTAGCCTACCTTGATGAATTAAGCATGATGTTTAGCTTGATTAATTGAACTAAAACCATTGCATGTAGACTTTGGTCAATGTTATATGGACTAACCCATGCAGGAAATTATCAATAAATCATAAGGGTAAGTCTTGAAGATGACAATGGAGATAAGAAAAAAAAAAATAAAAATAGATTTGGTAACACTTCAAAAGAAAAAAATATAAAAGAAAAATATAAAAAAAAAAAATATTTTATAAAAAATAATAAAAAGTTTTACAAAATAAAATAAAAGAGGTGGGAGAAAGTTATCAAGCAAGTCACTACAACTAAAAGCTTATTTTGAACCTTTATGACAAGCTAGCTTTGCTAGCTTGGGGAGGAGGACCCCCTCGAGGTAACATATATCCTATACTCTTGTTTAAGTTATTTTTATTATCTAAAAACATGATAAAAATAATAGTTATAATAATAATAACAAATAACTTATGATGAATAAAAATATAATTCCACTCTAATATATGTGATGTAAAATATGCTCAGTATTTTCCTTGTTAAAATGAGGAATAGTTGCTCTGTCTTATAATTCACATGTGCCTAGTTTATAATTTAGTTTTCTCTAAAATCTAAGTTTATTGGCTTTAAAAGGTTCATCCTAGAAATTTGAAAACTAAGTGGGTTGCACAGAGCTTAATCTACTCTAAGTTGGTGTAAAGCTTTGATATGGTATGACTTAGGGTTTGCTATAACCTTGCTCTAAGAAAAGCTTGAAATACCAGAGTTTTAAAAAAATCCAAACAACAAAATCATAGTTTTTTTGATATGATCTAAGTAGATTGCTTTGTTATGCACCCATGATCGGATTCACTTACACGTATAAAAGTTTTTGCTCTTCATATATGATTCTCTCTTAGAAGTCAGAAAAGAGTGTGGGCTATATGAATAAAAGATGCCATACCAAAGAAGCATGAGCCAATAAAAGATGCCATATCAAAAGGGTATGTGCCAAAATGAAAAAAAGAGAGTAAAACAAGGGGTGCAAAGACACCCGCCTAAGAGAAAAAAAATGGGTACAAAAAAAAGTACCCGCAAGGGGAGATGGCCCACACTTCTTAGAAAGACAAAAAAGAGAGAGAGTCATGCATAAGAGTTTGAAAAGATAAAAATGTTTATCACACTTGC